>CM076577.1:961609611-961760277 GCA_034641835.2 Pinus albicaulis
TTGTTGAATTTTATTCATAGTTCTTTCCATCTCCTGCAATGCATTAGGTCCAAGAATCAACTTATCTTCTGGTTGACTCCAACTGAGTGGCATGTGGCACTTTATGCCATACAATGCTTCAAAAGTACTAATATTAATAGAAGCTTGATAACTATTATTATATACAAATTCTACGAGATGCAGAAAATCTTCCCATCTTGTAGGTATGTCCATCACATACATGCGCAACATGTCTTCTAAAATTTGTTTGGTTCATTTATTTTTCCCATCTGTTTGAGGATGGTAAGCGGTACTAAGATATAATTTGGTACCCATTCCTCCAAATAGATTTTTCCAAAAGGTTGAAGTAAAATTTTCATCACTGTCAGATATAATCAATTTTGGAATTCTATGTAATTTCACAATCTCTTTTATGAATACGTTGGCTACTTGAGTTGTGCCAAAAGTAGATTGTACTGGTAAAAAGTGTGTTTCCTTAGTTAAAGTGTCTACAACCACCATTATAAATACATGTTGATACTTGGTTCTAGCTAATCCAGTAATGAAATCTATGAAAACCACTTCCCACTTCCATTCTGGAATACGTAAAGGGTTCAGTAATCCTGCAAGATGTTGATGTTCCACTTTTACTTGCTGACTTTCTAAACACCTCACTAGATAATCAACCACATATTTTTTTCATACCTGGCCAAAACATGTTCTTCCTTAATGCTGAAATCAGTTTTTGATAACCAGGATGACCTGCGTCAGGTATTTTATGATACTCATCTATATTTTTTCGTTTTAAAGATGTTACATTTGGAATATACAATAATTTTTTATAATAAATCAATCCTTTATGGTTCTTAGAATATCCTACAACTTCTTTTTTCTACAATTTTACATAATATTTGTCTTGCATCAACACTTCATGAATTTGTTCTTCTATCTCAAATTTCACACTACTTCCTGCATTAGTCCTTTAATATGTTTTATTTACATATCGAACTCACTAAGGAAAGATAACAATCTAGATTGTCTAGCATTTAAATTTGGTTGCATAAATAAGTATCTCAAGCTTATGTGATATGTCATTAGTATGAACTTCTTTCCCAACAAATAATGTCTCCACATCTTCAATGAATGTATAACAACAACTAGTTCTAAGTCATACACAGTATAATTCTATTCATGCTTCTTCAATTTTCTTGACTCATATGCTATTACTGAATTATCTTGCAGTAATAACCCTTCTACACATGCATTTGTCAACACTACAAATTCCTTGTTTGGATCAACAATTTTCAATATGGGTACAGTAGTTAACTTCAGTTTTAATTGTTCAAAACTACTTTGACACTTTGTTGTCCATCTAAAATTTACTCCTTTTTTATGCAAGGAAGTAATAAGATAGGCTAATATTGAGAATCCTTGAACAAACCTATGGTAGTATCCAACAATACCCATAAAGGATCGTATGGTTGGTACATCTATGGGTACATGCCAATTCATTATTGATTTTATTATCTCTGGGTCTACTACTAAGCCATCCTTTGAGATCACATGACCCAAATACTGAGTTTTATCCTTGTAAAATTCACATTTGTTGAGTTTTTCATATAATTGATGTTTGGAAGTTTTTGTAGGACTATTATGAGATGTTCTTTGTGTGAGTCTTCATTTTTGGTGTACAATAAAATTTCATTAATGACCACTATTACAAACTTGTCTAGATACTTGTGTAGTACACTATTCATTAAACACATGAATGTACAAGGTGCATTTATAAGTAAAAAGGGTAGGACTAATCATAGTGTACATATCTAGTTATGAATGTTGATTTGTTGATTTCTTCATATTTTATTCTGATTTGGTGATATCCTGTTCTTAAATCAATATTTGAGAAGATAGTAGTTCCTCTCAATTGGACAAATACGTCATCTATCCTTGGCAGAGGATATATATTCTTAATAGTTAACTTTTTAGCTGTTTGTAATCTATACATATCCTGAAGGTGCCGTCTTCCTTTTTAACAAACAACATTGCGGTTCCCCAAGGAGATACACTTCATCTGATGTACCATCTGTCCAACAATTCTTGCAATTTCAGTTTCTGTTCTAGTAGTTCAGGAGTACTCATTCTATAAGGTGATCTAGAAACATGTGTAGCTCCTGGTACTAGTCCAATTGAAAAATCAATTTATCTTTTAGGGGGTAGATGGGGAATTTCCTCTGGAAATACATCCTTAAACTCTCTAATCAATGGTAAATTTTCCACAACCTCTTTTTCTGTTTTCTGTCCCAATTATTCCACTTGTACAACATACACTTGACAACCTTTTATTTTTTTCCATTTTAGTTGTAATGCAGAAATTTGTGTGATAAATATTGGTTTTGGTTTTCCTTTTACTATCGCCGCTTTTCCTTCATTATCTATACAATATATTTTTTTATGTAAGCAATTTACTATTTCTTTCTTCTTCTCTAACCAGTCCATTCCTACTAACAGATCATATGATCCTAGTGGCAAATTATTTAAATGAATTTCAGTTTCATATCCATTTAAATTTACAACATTTTTTGGGAGTTAATGGGTCACTTTTCTTTTTTTTCCTGTAGCTAGCTGCACTAACCACGCTTGCTGAAATATTTTTGTTATTAACTTCCACTTTTCCTCAATTTGTGGACTGACATAACTTAAATTTGCTCTGGGTCTATCAAAACAGAAATAGGTTGTTCATGAACCATAACTTCGATTTATATCATGGTTGATTGGTGTTCAGCCTGGCTATCTTCAAGTGAAACACTGATCCTAGGAATGTTTCAAGCAATGTCATTGATTGTAGTTGCCTCTCATACTACTTGAATATTCTGAATTGTTCTATGTGGGAAATCACATAACAGGTGAGGTTCTCCAAATCCCCAGCACTATAGAGGCTATTTCATTTTTACAACACTTTCATTTTTGTTGTTTGTATCCATTTGTTTAAACCCAATATGTGATTGTGATGGTTGGCATTCTCCACTTTTATTAAATTTATTCCTTTTGTGGTTCTTCCCAAAAATTTTCAGATATACTGCTTTTACTCTTTTTACATTTCAGTCACCCTTTCCCTTCTCTTTATTTTGCCAATTTTTCAGTTGATCATTTCTTCCTTTAAACTGTTGATAACATAGCCTTGCTTTACGAACAACTTCATCCATTATTTTTGGATTCCCAAACTCTATTCTCTCCTTATAGATAGTAGGTAGGAAGTTTAAAAATCGTTGTACTTTAGCATTTTCTTCTCTGATATAATGCACATAGTGAAGAAATTTAGTGAATTTGGTCACAAAATCATCAACAGTGAGATGTCCCAATCTCCTCTTATGATATTATTTGGCTTTATCATCATAATATCTCTTATTCAGGTATTTAGACTTAAATTTGGCTTGAAAGTCTACCCATGTAATAGTTTTTTCATCCAGCACATGTACCATTTTTATTTCTTCCCACAAAAGGGTGGATTTATCCTAGAGTTGGTAAATTTCCAATCTGGATTTCAGATTACTTCCATATTCATATACCTAGAATTATTTAACCACGTTCAGAAGGAAATATTTTGCATCCTCCTCCTTTTCACCATCAAAAGTGGGAGGTTTGATTTTTCGGAATTCTCCTTGCAGTTCCTTTTTCTTTCTGGAATGATGTCCATATGCTTCCCCTCCCTTAGACCCTTTTTATTTGGTTTCGGCTTCTTTCCTCTTTCTTCCATGGTCTTCACTTTCATGACTAGGTCGTGAGGTTAACTCTTTGATCAACCTCTCTTGCTCTTCATTAGCTTGCAGCAATCGTTTATTACTAGTCCTTAGTTGAACCATTTCTCATTGCATATCTCTTATCATGTCCAACAATTGAGAATATTAATTTGGTGGATTTCCCGCACCCCCATATCCAAATATAACTCTCCTTCTTCATTCATAATAGCAGTTGTATTGTTTTTTGCACTCTAATCACTGTACACAACAATTAATTATAACATAAAATTCTATAAAGTAAAAAAAAAATACTTTCTTATATTTCACAACAACATATTTTTGGGTTTTTCTGTGTGGGGACACATAGGCCTAGTGTTTTCAAAATGGGCTCTAATACCATTTGTGACAACCCTACTTACCAAAATAAAATAAAATCTATTTATACTAATACACTACTTTTCGGTCCTTTAATTATTTTATTTTTGTCCTTGTATAGTCCCTTCTAGAAATTCCTTCAAGGATTTTCTTTCAGTCTTTCGAAAGGTTATTACACCATATCTAAAATTCATACCTATGAATATTTTTGTAGATATTCATTCCTTTAATCTGATTAGAATTTATTCTCATCTATATGGCATATTTACATTTATTTCAATGTATATATTTTCATAGTCCTCATACTATTATGACACTTATAATTCGAGCTTTCCACATCTCTTTATACAGTACTATATGCTTAGACCCCCGTAACTCTAATTAACAATAAAATTTTCCTTACATATATATGTTACCATATATTACATCTATATATGATTCCTGACGTGTTTTGATTAAAAACTATATCTCATGTATCAATATAGTTTTATCTCTAAGTATATGAAACACTTTTCGAACTTTTATATACACATATTAATTCAACGGAGAATTACATTTTCACTTAATACTATTTTTCCTATGCTTTTACATAGTAATCTCTATTACTACGGTTCAAATAATTTCTTTTATATATATTGTCTACTAACACTTTTGTACCTATGCTTAATTCAACACATGATTATAATTGTTACGTTCAGTACTAAGGTGTATCCAATATATATATATATATATATATATATATCATTGTTTTATTAACTTATTTATTACCAGATGTGACACGTAGAGCTATGTCAATTTTTCCATATTAGAACTCATACTCCATGGTTCGTATTGTTATCCTTGATTTTGACATATCGTATTTTATATAATTTTAATAGAGATACTATCTCCCTGCACTTAATTGAGAACTGCATTTACCATAACAAATTTTAATAGCAGTACGTCTGATCCTATGGGTTCACATGGAAATATTAATTTTATGAGCCAGCTCTATGGTCGATTGGAATTGTGATTAACATTGAATATTTTCCTTCGTATTCCCTACAACTAGGGTTTTATTTTCTTACCACCATTTTCATTTGGTAATTTTCTCTGCGGGGTTTCATTAATGCTCGCAAGTTGTTTCTCTCAAGCCGAAACTGTGTTTTGTCGCATACCTCTCAACAATTCCATGATACATTCCTCATTATAAATGCAAGTGAGATGATGTCAATGGTTCCCTTACTCTGAGAATCGTTTGACATTTTGGTGGTTTCCATAATTGGTTTATACATTTTGTTGTTAATTTATTTGATGTTTAATATTGGGCATTTTAAGTTACTAATTTTGTTCATTCGTTTTATGTACAGGTTTCGTCACTGTGTAATGTTTTCATTTCCAAGCCTCCAGCACAAATACGGAGAGGTATTATGCTTTATATATTTAGGTAAGATCTACCTTCATATACCAACAACCTATTGTTGTTTATAACAGGTTTTCTTGATAGTTAATAACTCCAATGGTAACGTTTAATTTATACAAAACATCATGGTTTCTAGTTTTCAGCTCTCTGTTGCTTTCATGGCAAAAAGGTTTCGGTTCCATAATTGATGGAGGAATTCTCTATGGAATTCCTAAATTGATTTTCTACAACTTATTTACCTCTAGGTGTATTTTTCGTTGCTTTCTGGTTTTAATGAATTGTGAAATTCGAATGTCTTACACGATCACTTCGATTTCGATTTCAATCCTCATCCTCCATTTTATTATTGTTATTCAGTCATTTTCATTCTAAGAATTTAAATGTTTAATTATCATTATTTATATAAAATTTTAGGCAGTTTCCAGTGTTTGATAGATTTATAATCAAATATTGCTAACTTTTTTTGTTTGACCTCCTCTACGATTCATAAACTCTGCTTTATGGTTTTTATCTTCTCAAGTAACTTGAGTTTCGAGTCTTTCCAATTTTGATTTCATACAATTATCGATATCCGATATATATTCCTTGATTTCTTTTTTAATTAAATTCATATAGGGTTACCCAAGTATAATTCTATTTCCACTTAGAATTTTTTATTTTCTGTATATGACAAGGTTCGATTTCCCTATACGACGTCTGTCTGCAATCAAATTGTTAAGATTAACTTTAATCCTTATGTTTCATCCAACTGATCAACATTTTGGTTCATTGATTTTGACATCGATTCCAACGTCTGTAATTTAAAGTATCATTATTTCTATATTTTCTTAATACTTTTCAGTTCTCCTTATATTCAGTTTGATGACTAAAGGCTCTTGGACATTTCATAAAGCGTTAGATTTAAAATTGTATCTGTGTAATTACAATTTCAAGTTCACCTTCTCTTTAATTATTCACTCTGTCTATTTCAGAGTTTAGCATTTTCTTATTTGTATAAACCCTTTGGTATATAGTTAAAGTTTGAAGGTATTATAATAATTTCCATTCTAAAATTGAAATTTATTTCCTAGCTTTTACTTTTCATAACATGATCTTATCATGTACAAGAAAACTCCTCTTTTCCAGATTGGTTTGGATTCATAACTTCGCAATAGATATCTTGTATTTGATTTTATCCTCAACTCAGGTAATTAAATTTATTTATTTAATTTAATAATTAATAAGTGAATATTGTACTTAGAGTTCAAAATTCACTTTCTTCCCTCTTGTTAATTTCTTGAACTGATTGTTTTAGTCTATCTTATTCAAGAGGACTTCACTGCCTCATGCTTTGTTTAAATAGGGAAAGTTTGGATTATGAATTATTATCACAGTAATTACTTCTAATACTTGTTGTATTTAATATATATCTAATAAACATATCTATGTGAACTTTGTACAGGTACTTCACTTCACAACTTCTACAATAGTTACTTCACATTCCCATTCTAAAGACTTGACTACCTGATTCCTTTAATTACAGGTCGGTTGTCATCATGCATAGATCTTCAGACTTCTAGATATGATGAGTGTTACCCTTTGAACTATTTGTTTTATATGTGATTAAAGTTAATAGAAGATGACTTACTGTCATATACATGGGACTGTTATACTGCTATTATATTTCACTCTTGATATATTATTTGATTCTCTCTATCGAAGGATTTATACATATCTTAGGCAATTATGAAACCTCCCTTTGATCTACATAGAGACTATATATGTCTAATTGTTTGATGGTTCTATTTTCAACATACATAGTAGCTCTTTATGTATATTGGTTTCATATTTATCTTTCAAACACACGTTGTAACTAGTTGTATGTTTTTTTCCTAGTTTAGAATCTGTACAATTTGAGTATAAATTAATTTAATTGTACATAATAGTACTTTCTTGATTTAATAGAATAAATCACTTCCATTGTATACATTTCCACTTTTTCTTTGTTTACAGAATCAAATAGGTATTTATATTGTTAATTCTATGTTCTTATTAACATCTTTAGAATAGTGTGAAATCCTAAAGATTTATTTTGTATCTATAATGCAATAGTTAACACAAACCAAACAACAGATTTAAACCCTTCCAACTAGGTTTAGAAATTTTGTTTGTTTGTTATTTAATTAAACTATTTTGTGTAACTATACAAAGAATTTAACTATACCTTCTAAGTTATTTTTCTATTAAATACATATGACACTTTATTCCCAACAATAAAATAAACTATCACATAGATTTATAATTCCGAATACAAAGTTTTCATCTTACATTCATAACTAAAGCATATTAAATCTTACTCAATTGTCATCATAATAACTAAATCATAAAACATAATTTAATCACTGTGCATACCAATTCTGGTAAAGGCTAATTGCCACCCAACCTTGATCTTTCATCCACAGCTCCCCCTAAGCAAAGATCAATTCCTCCAAAGTGTAGACAACTTCTTGTCTAGCCAGGAATGGCTTATTTAGGGTTGCATTCCCTCTTTATGCTTCCATAATCGTGTCCAGTTAAATCGGGATGTTGTTTCCTTTAGCTTAGGCTTTACTTTTGTTTTTTTGACAAAACCACTTTAAAACTAGCTTTTTCCTCTTTCTAGTTTTATTTCACCTCTTCTCAGTAACTTTGCACTTTACTGATGTATCTTTTAGTTTTTTTATGTCCAAAATAATATATTTATTTTATTTTATTTTCTTCAAGGATTTTTAGATATTTGGGAAAGTCTTTGGATTTAATTCCATCCTCATGGACTTCAAATCATGGTCTCCAAGTTACTCTATTTTTTGCACAATAATTAAATTTCCACATTTATTAAATTTTAGAAAAATAATATGTCCACATATAGTTTTCCTTTAGGTCCACTTAACCTTTAGGATTTGCAATTGACTAAATAAAAGCACTAAAATAGGGATATTACATGGAACCAACATGGGTTAAATATCTCGGCAATGAAACACTTATATCCACTCCAAACTATATTAGTGTTCCAAAGATTGTTATGTTGTATATTCTAATGTCAATGTTTATGGAAACGCGACATGGTAAAGTGAGTTAAAAGTTAGCATGGTTATAGTTAATTATATTTTGCAATGTTATTTATTTGATATAAGTAAAAAATTTGGAATATAGTTAGAAGTAAAAAAAAAAATTATGTCTTTACTTTATTGTAAGATATTTTACATGGTAGTATGTTACAAGTAACATAAAAAACAATGTGTGCCATAAATAAAATTTTCAATTTCCACCATAATTTTACTTAACTTCATATAAAAAGATAAAGTAATTAAAAGAAAAATAGTTTACATTTTAGTGTGAAGGAGATATATTATTCCTCCATTTCTTAATATGGAGCTAGCAAAGGGAATGTAAAAATAATATTACTGATGATAGATCATTCTTAATTCATTCTATGTTAGTTGACATGTAATATTTAAAACATTTTATCAGTTTATTTCTCAAAACTACCACAGATCCATCTTAACTTCACATTTACTAAGCATTAATGAAAACTAATATGATTTGTTTAATGTGCCAAGAGTTTCTCTACAACCTAGTATAGGGCTAGATGTAGTGCTAGATGTGTAGAAGAAAATTTTTAACATTTAACATTTATTTGTGAGTTGAATTAAAAAATAATAAAAGTTTAAAAGTAATACAAAGTTGAGTATGGTGGAGATGTAAAGAAACATTTAAATTCTTTTTTACTAAAGAGAAATTCCTAGGGCCAGACATATGGTTCCTTGAGATCTGAGTATGGTGGAGATGTAATGTAAACATTTAAATCTTCTTTTAGAAAAATAAAAGTTCCTAGGGCCAGAGGGATGATTCCTTGAGATCTGAGTATGGTGGAGACGTAATGTAAATATTTAAATATTTTTTGACCAAATAAAAAATCCTAGGGCCAGAGGGATGGTTACTTGAGATCTTCATACACTTTTTTAACATACACGGGACCTTGCATTGATTCCAAAGAAGACGCCCCCTAATACTTTCAAGGACTTCAGGGCCATGTAGTTGTGTAACATTATTTATAAATTGATATCAAAGATAATTTCAAATCAAATAAGAGAATTTATCTCTACCCATATTTCTTCATAGATGTTTGGGTTCCTAATGAAAAAAAGATCCAAGACGTGGTAACAATCACACAAGAGGCTTTACACATGATAAAAATGTAGGGAAAGGAGGTAAGTATCCTTAAGTTGGACCTTCATTGAGCCCACCACAATGTCGATTGAACATACCTCAGATTAATTTTACATAAAATTGGCCACTCCGTGAACGTAGTGGAATGTATAATGGCCTACGTCGCTATAGTAAATTATGTTGTTATTAGAAATTGTGCCCCCTCAAAATTTTTGTGTGCCTTCCAAGGACTTTGTCAGGTATGCTACTTATCCCCATTACTTTTTCTCACTATCATTGAAGGTATCATTCATAGAATCATTTTTGATAATGGGTTGGATTTGGTCACTAGTTTTCAAATCACTAGACAATCCTCCATCACCCTAAACAAATTAGGAATGAATGGGACACTTTGTAGCTATTTCCTATTTGGATGAGTGCAATATTAGACTTAGAATTGGATGAAGACTTATTAGATTTATGGAACAATTTTATTTCACAGTTATCCCATGTTGGAATCACTTTGGACGGTGAGGATTACAAGCTATCCTTGTTTCATCATTCAACAAAGGTTCAACATTTGTTAGGAGCATATACAAAGATATTGAATCCTCCTTTAGTGGCATGGAAAAGAATAGTCAATTTTCTAAGGCTTGGTATTTACACTTTCCCCAAAAACTCTTGTTGTTTGGATGTCTTATTTGGAAGAATAGATTTTGACATGGGACAATTTATGTAAGACAAGGTTCCAAGGTCCTCAGAGATGTCGATTATGCCAATGTACTGGTGAATGTTTGTAAATAAATGTAAATATGTTTATTTCAATATTTTAAATAAAATGTTAAAAGTAAAATAAATATATATATGTCAATTAAGTATAGTGAATAATAATTTATATTTTATGGATTTTACATTGTACTACTAGTATATACTTATTTTCTTGGAGATATTATGATGTGACATATTTTTATGCTTTCACAATGCATGGCTTGTCCATTGATAACAATGCGACTTTTAATTTTTCATATGAAATTTATTTTGTATTGAGTCATCCTACCTTTACCAAAATGTATGATGTACGTGGCATATTTAGTACTTATGTAAGGTCTCTTGTTTCCTCCACTGTGGCCTTTGGTATTTACTTGTCGGTTTGAAATTGCTAGACCCTTTGAGACACTAAATTGGGATGCTTTTTCCATTGGTTGGGATTTTTATTAGGGCATTTTCCTCCTTAAATAACCTACATTTAATTGGATCAATTCACATTAGGCCACCAATGATCCAAGTCCATTTGAGTATTATAAACATAGGGTCCAATGTGTCAATCCTTCCTTTCCCCTTTCCTTAATTATTGGTGTCAAGTAAACAACAACTTCCTTAGGCTATACCATGGTAATAAGTCATCCACCATCAAATAGAGTATGCATCTAAAAGGAATTATTTGGTTTAGGGCTACAACCCATGGTTCATAATTCATGGTGCACTTCCAATGGATGACATACTTTTTCTAGTGGCTAACATGGAATTCATTAACTCCTTTAATTCATCTCCTAACCTATTTATATCCCTCTTCTCCTCTTTGTAAGGACTCTTGAAATATTTGATATATCTTTGTATATCTCATAGGAACACTATTGGATTTCCATCAAATATCAATCTAGCTCCTTTACTCCTTTTCCATGCTCTCATGTTACTTGATACTATCATATCCATCACCTCTATAGGTATATATTCCTTTTGGTTCAATTTATTCATTGAAGGTTTGCTATATTTTAATAAGACATCTCCACCAGCTTTGTACCTCTCACCCATTTTATAATTAAACTCTTCTAACTCAAGGGATAGTCCAACATAGTTACGAAAAGGGAGGTATCACCTTTATGAGGGCACTCACCATCCATCACATCATTGTTTCATTAAATTGTATAGTACATATGATGTATTATATTGCAATGTATTGAATATTAGGATAAATTATATTTTTTAGCAAGGAACAACAAAGTGTGTAACTCCATTTAAGTGGAGTTCCACTCACTTTGAAATGCCCCCTATTTCTATATTTTCATCTAGATTAGCCTGTATTGTCATCTAGATTTCATGAATGTTTGAAAGATTCGTCCTATGATTCTATGAAGGTTTGAAAATACATTGGACCTTTTGTCTAAGATGCTCGTGCGCTTTGAATTTGTTCTTTCACATTGGTTGCTTTGAGGATACTATCATTGATGTATATTGAAGTTTTAACAATTTACCTCTTCATATTTTTATTTTTGCAATTAGGTTTTTATTTTTATTTTTGTGAGATTTAAATTTGGAAAATTGTGATTTAATTGAACCAAATTGTATAAAATAAAAAAATAAAAAATATCTCCAACTTTTTCATGTGAATATGGTATGATGTTGGTTGAAAATTTGCATATATACTCATATTTTTCTACCCACATTCATTATATAATACACATTTTCCTAAATATGAAATATTAGATATAATTTTGTGTATTTAATTGAAGACTTTATATTGGTGTATGAAAGTTTGTAGCTATTCCTTTAAGAGAAATGAAATGACAAGCAGAGGAATCAACTTGAATATGAAGTTTTCATTTGAAGAATGTAGGGGCAAGCAACACCAATGACTGTAATGATTGTAAATTTTAATTAAATTATTTATAGTCTAGTAGAATTTATAAAACACATTGTTCCCTAATCATATAAGTTATAATCTAGAACACTCATAATACATATTATTTATAATCATTATCACTCCCAATCTCTATAATTTCACTTAACACTTATCATTTGTGATTCCTATTTGTATAAAAATTCATCCCTGAGGAATTTAACTCTTAAATTATTTAAACCCTATCTCCATAATCATAATTACCTTCAACTATTAACTTATGTAGATCTCAACTATTAGTAGGGTAGTTACTTAGTATTTACTTTAAGATTTTTTCATTTCACACATAACATAATTAAGGGAAAAGCTAAGTGGCCATAATATTTACATATTTATCAATTTGTTTTTTTATTATTCACAAGTCACATAGCTTAATTAGCAAAGGAGTAGGTGGCCCATAATCCACACATCGTTTTTACTAACCAAAGCATTTTTACTTCATTAGCATTGGGACAAAGAACCGGGTGTTATTATAGAAATGGAGTGGCCCCTGCTTCCCTTGGTTATTTTAGATCGTCTTGGGCTTGCATCTGAAATATTTCTCAAAGCACTCGATTTTCCATCTCCCTCTTTAGCCTTACATATTGTAATAGGAAGGAAGTAAGTGGCCCATCAACCACACATTATTTTCTTTGTAGGTAAGGAAACAACATAACTTAGTGTAATTAGGATATTTTTTAAAGGATTATCACATATCCACATCACTACAGACTTTCTATGTTCACTTTGTCACTTACACACACATTGCATTATGCACACAAAGCTACTATAAAATTTGAACAAAAGGCATCTAGTTTTAGGAGATTTTGTACTTATTTTAATTGAGATTAATTTTTCAAACCATAAGTGAAGGAAGACTCCTAAAAGAAACCATAACTTGAACAAACTAAATATCCCCACACGGGCCATAACAAAATTTATAGTTCAGATTAGGACCATTGGGGGTAGGGATCAAATAAGCCTCCATGGTCATGTTACATTTTGAAACATATAAGTTGTCTTTTAGGGTGCTTAAAATCCTTCACGTGCTCATAGAAAATATTACCTGGGCACAACAGAGACCCGATTCAGAGGGGGTTCGGCTTAGGTCCCAGTGTGTGTGGTACTATACAGGCATACTGGACTTGTATAATGCTCGGTATTGATGAATGATTACCAAGAAGCTAAAGACTCAACCACCCATATGAGACGAACGTATCCTAATGGTAAAATTTTAGGGCATATTTCTATATAGGTGGAGGTGTGAGAAGAACTAAAGCCTCATTCATTACCTTGTTTGATTATTTTGGTTGCTAGAAGTGTTGCAGGTTCTTTTGGGACGTAGCCCCAAAACCTATCATAAAAGATATCTTCGCAAGGCCTAGTTAATTTGAGAGTAGAAATGATGAACATCTTCATAGGATATTTTATCATACACAAAACAAACAAAACCTATTTTTCTTGTTCGATTGATCACATAATATAACTTAAAGGGAAAGTAAACAATTTTTTAACTTTGTTTTATGTATGTAATTTATTTGTTTTGATACATATCCCTCTCCTCACCAGAGAAATGACACACACCATTTTAAGAATACATAAATTCCTTAAATTTTCATATTAAGAATAATATGACAGTGATACACAAAACATTGCAATTTCTATTTCACCTGAATATACATTAAAATTAATTCTACAAATAAAAATTGAAATAAAATAATTTAGTTTACCCAATAAACATTTTAAATAATTACTAAAAAATAATTAATACATAAATTAAATATATATGTATTTAGAAAAAAAATGTAACAAGATTTTTAGTCTTGAGGATTCACGCTCACTTTACCATGGAGATTTTCCAATGTAAATAAGCTTTGTTACAATATCAAGGCTTATAACTACCACATGACCATAAACCATAATGTGTTTTATATGACACTTGGTTGTCTGACATTTTTGTTTAATTAGTTAATTTAATTAAAAAGACAAAAAGAACATAAATATTCTAGAATATTCCACGAAAAAAACATCTTTACAACTAATAATTAGTGATGATCCAATTAAAATTCTAAAAACTCTACTAATCTTATTAAATTACTAATTAGCATGTTATAGAGTGGGGTGGTGGGTGATACTAGGGTTATGTAACACCTCTCATTTCCTCCAACATAATTTTTTTTTTCTATTTTAATCGTCTATCACTAATGAGTATTATTAAGATCCTTTTTGTTATTCTAGGAATTCCGTCATTTTTACTTTTTCGTCTTTTATGAAATTCTATCAGTGATAGAATTTCCAACCCTCAAATTTTCTAGAGACTTATTCACTAGTGTGATAGTACTAATCGGTACATATAATATAGAAATTCCAGTCTCTACTTAAGGAAATAAAGTATTCATGTATAATTTTCCTATTACGAACATGCTGGACCCATTAATATATATATACATGCATATCCATTTCGAACTAAACATATATATATATATATATATATATATATATCATCAAATCTCTGTTAAATCTTAATGTAGTGATTTGTATCTTTATTATAATCACATGAAACTTATAAATGGTTTTTTCGCTTCTACCACCATTTAATTATTTGTCCCATTTAATTCATTTTGTAACTCTCGTATGGATCATCATTGTCCCATTCGATTTGTATTTCCACTTTTACACACTTAACCGTCACCATGTTACTCATACTTGTGAAATGATAGGTTTCTTTTATTTAAACCCAACTACGCTAGCTGTGGTTTCATTTCTATAACAATTGATCCTTATGTTCCCCTAAGCTTATGATTACTATATATTCACTATGATTCAACTGTCGTTTGGGTATTATGTTTATAATTGGATTATTTATGACCCCCCCACTATGAAACTCATCCCTTTAATGCTAACGTATTTCCTTTACACGTTACTATCCTACCCTTTGTACACCTCGAGGTACGTTATGGTCAGTGTATTGAAGGCACTACTATTGAAGATATATGGAGATGATCTGGTAACGTATGCCATTTAATGGCACTGTTTCATCTCAAAAAAAAATTAATGTTTCAAAATCTCAATGCGGATTTTCTCGAGATGCTCTCACATAACTATGTTGGTACTCGTTTACCTCACAATGTTGGCGTGCTTTTCTTGCATGAATCCGAGGGAGGATCCCGAATCCAGTACCACGTGGATGGTGATTATTAAGATAGGTATTAGGGTTTCCATTGTATATCAGTTGTGTTTTTCGCTCGGATCTTTCATTTGGACCTTTATCATTTTTCACTTTGTTTTTAACAAGGTTCAAAGTGTTAAAGGGATGAAAAAAAAATTCACTTACGCCGATGGATTTCCTACCTTTCTGCACAGGTATGGCTTACCTACGTAGAAATTTCAGTCTCGTATGCCTGTTCCCTCACTTCTCCTTAACTTTTTCCAAACCCTCAATCAGATTTTTTTTTTCTATTATTGATCCGTCTTTATTAGTCTTATGCAGAAAGGAATTCTTGCACATTTATGAATGTCTTCCAGCCTACTCTTCTTCAGGGTTTCGTTACTCTGGCTCTTATTCTTCACTGCATTCGAACCCATGCAATCCTTAGCATCTTTGGTAATATTTGTATTTATCCTTATCATTAATGCTGGATTGAAACAGTTTCACTTTTGTTTATTGATTTAATTTACAATGATATTGTAGGCATCATGTGCTAAATTGGGTGACCGATTTCCAAATTTTATGGTGAAGACTTGGAATTCTTTTCTGTTCATTCCTTGTAATTTTATTTTTTTTCCACGATCCTTAAGCTAGTATCTACTCACCTTCTCTGTGTATTCTTGGTGTTGTAGAGGGCGTAAATATCCCATATCTTTCAGGTATTGTACGTTTTAATTTCATATTTAGCGTTTATAATTCTCTTCCTTATTATAAATTGGGTATAACTAACTGATGACATTGTTGTGTACAAGTAAACAACTCTGTGATGATACATTGCCAACCAAGTTCAATATCCCTTTTCTATTTGAGTTTTCGACTACGATTAATCTCTCCTTCATTTTCATACAGGTTGGTCCTTCTTCATCATGAAGAATTAGGCATTCAAATCTTGGAGTCTTAGCTTAAATTCCCCATTTGGGTGATTCGTTTTATTTTTGAACTTGGTTCCAAAAGTGCTAGACTGTAACTAAATATCGCACATTTGACGGAATGTAATTTATTAGACATTCTTGGCTAGTGATCTAAACTGTAATATAAGTGAACTGTATGATTACTCTTTTAATTTCATTTTAAAAGGATACTCATGTACATATGTACCAATACTCTTTCTAAATCTTATATTACAGCTTTTTTTATAAGGAGAACGCAACTACATGATTCTGCTACCTATGTATCAGTTTTCCTGTTTGGTATACTTGTTTTATTCTATACTATCTTCGGTATGGATTATATAAAATTAAAAGCAAAATCATATTTCACTCCAAATGATTAAATGTCTCTAAGACATATTGACAAGAATGGTATATTCATGTTCTATTCATATCACCATTTCAAATAGTGGTTTTCATTAATTCTTTTAATGCTATCTATCTGTTGTTATTACTGCACCAGACAGCTTTTTGGTTAACTGAACTATTGAATATCAATGATATATAGATTCATATCTGCTTATATATATATGCACACATGCAGGTTACAATTCTTTACTAAACTATACCATGAGTTGAAAACAGTCAATAATTCCCGACCTATACAGATCTATGCATTTTCTATAAATACAGGTTCTTCATGTCTTTCTTTAGAATATGCAGAAATGTATATGTTTACTGATCTCTTAACCAATTTAGTACCAATTAGCTAAATGTATTATTCATGTACATTGAATTTCTTAATTAGTATCAGTTACAGAAATCTAGTAGAGCTATTTGTGTGCCTTTTTAATTCTCTACTCTTAACTAGTTCTTTAGAAATAAAATCTATTTTACCATCTTTATTACAGCTATCTTAGCTTTCATAATTTATGCACAGTAGTTTTTATATGTTTCCAGCACCAGACTACTTTGTATTTTCATTATTATTCCAGATTTTTGTTCACCATTGGTGGACTGTTGCATGTTATGTCTGTCCTTCTAACATTTGTTTCTAAAATTATCTTTTGTAATTAATAAAGTAGTATATAATTGTACAGGAAGTTCTATTTATAACAATAAGACTATTTACTTCAAATCTAAAATTTACATTATATTACGCATGGGGATCTATGGATAATCTCATTATTTTAGTAATAAAATTTCAATTTACTAACCCATACAATAAAATCTCTGTGAGGTACCAATCTCTAGATTTAAACCGGTCGCCAAGTTTAGACATTCTGGAAGATGGATCTCAACGGACAATGCCAATAAAACTATACAGATTTTAGCATTTCTGCTATGGAAAAATCTATTAAATGTATACGCTTATCTTAATTCATTTTACTCAATGCTAATTAAACATAGGTGAAACATACAAGTTTAATCTCAGCAATTTCAAATTTTTCTTAACAATTTCCTAATCAGATGTCAGTTAACACATATGCGAAATTCATATCAAACAATAAAATTGCAGTTAGGTGTGCATACCAATTTTCTCAAACTAGTTTTCACCCAACCGTAGAGTTCTCTCTCTGTAACTCACCCTCGAGCCTGAGACCTCAGCTCCCAGTGATAGACAACCCCTTGTCTGTCCTAGAGCATCTTATTTAAGCTTTTCTTTCCCTAGCCTATTTCCAATTACTGCGTCCAGTAATTTCAGGATGCTTTCTTCCTTTTTTGCCTAGGCTTTCCCTCTGTTTCTTCCACAGAGGTACTTTAAAGCTGTCTTTTCCACTTTTGCAACTTTTTCCACCTCTTCCAAACACTTTCCTCCTTATTGGGGAAATTAGATGTTTATGTCCAAATATAATTTTTAGTAACTTATTTTATTCCTTCCAAGGATTTTCTGGAAGGTGTGGGAAAGTCTCATTACCTTATCCACATCCTCATTGATTTAGGTTTCAGATCTCAATTCTTAATCTAGTCATTGCACACATAATTTTTCCATTTTATATATTTAAAATAAAATAATCCACATAACAGTTCTCCATTGGGGTCCACTCTCCCCTTTGGAATTGTTCAATCGTCAAATTAAAAATATAGAAACTTGGGGTATTACATATTCCCCCTCTAAAAACAAACATCGTCCTCGGTGTTGACAAAATAATTAATTAAATCACTGTGTAAATAGTGATGGATATTTTTCCATCATATCAGCCTCTGGGTAAAACTGGAAGCGCATTATTTTCAGAAGCATAGAAATTAAAAGGTTGTGAGTTACCCAGATTGAAATAAAATTGGGCATGAATTAGAAAGTGGATTTCATATGCACTGTCAGAAGAATATGTGGGTAAGCAGGGACCCCGCCATCAAGGTCGAAAGTTGATTCGAGTATAAGTGTATTGACTGAGGTTTAAAATTTGGATTAATAAAACTGTAGAGAACATAAATGAAAGTATTGGCTAAAGTGTGATTATTCCAAAGACAGATACACAATTACAGTGAACAGGTGAATATGCACAACAATGAAATTGTGGTTTGACAGGTGTACAGGCATAGAAAGTTGGAGAATATGCAGAACTGAAAAATATAGTGAACAGAGTATGCAAAACAGCTACATGACAGCTGCAGATACACAATTCCAGTGAATAGCAGAAGTAGGCAGAACAGTTACCTGACAGTAGCAGAAAAGACAAAACCAGCAAGCCAAGTGCTGGAAAGAAGACTGAGTGAAATTGATATATGTAACTGAAAAAATGAATGTAAATGTTTTTAATTTTTTTATATTATTTGTGATGCATTGGTAAGTCTCTGGTAGGAAAAGAAAACTCCACAAAAAAAAATGAAATGTATACAAATTGCTATATTTTTCTGAATGAGCTGGACAAAGAAATGAGAAGGAAGAAGGCAAAGAGTCAGGGCTATTCACTTCGAATTCCCTATGGAATACAAAGTCATGAGGAAAAATATATAAATGATATCACTTTGATATGCATAAGAGGTTAGAGAGTGAGGTTAGAGAATGCAGAAATGAAGCAGTAAGGCAGAGGAGAAGGAGGAGCTGATAAAGAATCCGAGAAGATGCAGAGATGATGCAGGGAAGATATGAGGACTGATGGACAGTAGAAGAGAAGGTACAGAACAGAGATGATATCCAAGGTAAATCAGCAAGTGTTTTTTCTTTTGAAAGAGTAAGGAAGTTGGAGCTTCCCTATCAAGTTGTAGCTTGATAGATGTCAGTTGTAGCTGACTGAGGTAGGAGCCTCCTGTAGGTTGGTGCCTGCAGAAAATAGATGGGAGTTGGTGCTTCCACATCAAGTTGTGGCTTGATAAAATGTCAGTTGTAGCTGACTGAGGTTGGAGCCTCCTGTAGGTTGGTGCCTGCAGAAAATTGATGGGAGTTGGAGCTTCCTTGCAAGTTGTAGCTTGCAGAATTGAGGATAGAGCCTCCTGTAGGTTGGTGCCTGCAGAAAACGGTGGTGAGAGGGAGTTGGAGCTTGCCTTTGCATCACAACAATAATAAGATGTGGTTTTCTCCCTTTATGGGTTTCCACTTATATCTGGTGTCTATGTGCATGATGTCTATGTGTTGATATGGTATATCTATTCTGCTTAATACTTGCTTCTCACATATTCTTCTTATTAATTACTGCTCACAAATAAATATTGCTCACATATTATGCTAATCATGAAATGAAGGTGTTAATAAATTTTAATGAAAATTTTTAAAAATTCCATGAATGAGTTAAATTGATTCAGCCCCCCCCCCCTCAGTTTAACTAAGGGTTCAACAATTGGTATCAAAGCTGGTTCCTTTGGTGTAAGCCTAATAGCTTGAAGGAGATCTGGTTGAGTCATGGACTATCAAAATGTACCTGTGTTAAATACAAAAAAATTTCCTAAATGGAGAGAGAAGGTTAAAACAGGATTATTGGCTTATGAACCTGAGGTATGGAAGCTTGTATGTGATGGCTACTGAAAAAACTCTCCCTCGGTGCAAGAACAACAGAGGAATGCCAAGGAAAAATGTGTGATATACAACAATCTTCGTAACAAGGATCTTGAGCTAATAATGGATTTAACCTCTGCAAAAGAAATCTGGGATAGATAGAATTTCATGCATGGAGTATACACTAAGGACTACATTGTCAAGAAGGAGAAGAAAATTAAGAAGAAGAAAAATTCATGTCAACAGGAAAATGTTCAATCAAATGAGGTACCTACTAGTGTAAATGGAAGTAAGAACCATGAAGAAATTGCAGCTAAAGAAAAATCCAAACTTGACACAACCTTGACTGAAATAGAAAGATTGAAGAATGAAAACAAAGACCTAAAGAAATTGCTGCAAATATGTGATGAGAAAGAATATGAATATAAGAAAGAAATTATTGGCCTGAAGACACAGCTTGAAGAAGCAAAGAAAGTAGAAGACACTCTGCTGGAACAAATGAGAGAGAAAATTCTAGAAGGTGAGAGATTGGAAGAAGAAGTAGTGAGCCTAAGAAAGAAATTAGAAAAATCCCAAAGAGAATTATTAATGAATACTCCTCAAATGAAAAGCTCTGGAAAGTTGGTCCAGATTCTAAAGGCTCAAAGCTCACCTCTCATAAAGGCTGGGATAGGATATGAAGGTGAAACTAGTAAGTCCAAGGTTGAAGATAACATGAATGTCATTTTTGTAAAAGCTGTAAAGGACAGTGAAGCAGCTCAGAAGATTCCCACAGAAGAAGAAGCCAGCAAGAACATGATTTGTGAAGAAACAAACAAATACAAGCAGCAACATGAAAGGATGGATAATGAAAGGATGAAACAATCAGCTAAAAAAGGGTCATACACTCTTGATTATGAAATGAATAAATTTGGAAGATGTCAAAGGAGGTTATTTCCTCCTATGAAAAATATCACAAGTCTTTCTTGTCATAAACTAGGACATATTGCAGCACAATGTAAGACAAGGCCTATCAACTTCAACCAGCAAAGGATGCAGCAAATGAGAAGAACCCCTCAAGCAAGCAACTAGAAAATGCAATCTTTCACCAGGTACACAAATCATTTCCATGGCTACTATTATGCATGCAATAATTTTGGACATAAATTTGTTGATTGTAAATTGTATTCAAAAAGGGGAATAAAGTATTATACATCAGCTCAAACATACCTTGGCAAAGTAAGATGTTATTTATGCCTCAAGCTTGGTCACAAAGCAAAAGACTGTAATCTGCCATATACATTCAAGAACTCTAGACAGAGGATGGAACCAAAACAGATCAATAAAAACTACGAATCAAAAAGAAGAGAAGACATTATGAAGAACCCCAATAAAGTATGGAAGGAAAAGAGAAAGGGGGAGCCTATTAACTCAATAACATAATGAATCTACCACAGTCTCAGGGGGAGTTGCTCTAGGAAGCAAAGCAAAAATCCATCTAGTAATAAATATGAAGCAACATCCCAGGGAAGAGCAGTTCATAAATAGTCCCCATGAAAGTAGTTTAAGAAGAGCTCCTTGGAATGACATCGGTTATAAGATCAGGAAGGGAAAGGAAAATTCCTCTAACAGAGAACTACAGAGGAGGAAGATTATCAGAAACATTAAATAGCTGACAAATTGATGGAAGAAGAAAAGGCATCAAGCAACCATTATGGTAGAGGGAACATCAGCCATGAACTCATAAGCTAAGAAGACATCAGCACCTTAAGTGATGATATGATTTTGCATCATACTTCTAGAATTATCAATGAATCACATTAGGAAGGATTAGCAAAAGAAGTGCCTATCATCATTATTATGTCATGACTTCATTCATCTATGAAAATTTCTCTTGGATGAATACAGTTAAATGAGTGATACTTCTCTGAGTGATCCGCCCATGAAGAGTCCAAGAAAATAAATTGAAGATGTCTTCCCAAAGATCTTTATATTAGAACAGTTGAATTGATTATAAAGCAGCAATGATTCTGGAGTAGTCTTAGAAAGGAAAATGCAGTGACATTCCTTTGAACAGAATGAAAGAATAAGCAAATGGTTAATGATGACAAGATCAAATTCAGGAGATTGATGACTTTTGGTGTGAACAGTGGAAAGCTCAATAGTAGAATTTATGAAGGATGTCTTAATGATGGGTTAATGTGCAAGCTAAAGTGAAATATTTGCATAATTTATCAAGGGAGTATCAATTGGTACTTGGTACAAGCCACATGCCTATCAACAAAATATCAAGTGTTGTCATGAAGCAGTGGTATGATACAGGTCCTCGGGATCAAAGGATTTTGGCAAAAGTACATCAAGGTAAAATTCGCAACATTATCTACATTCAGCATGAAAAGGTCAGTAGCAGTACTAAAGGATCAGTATTTTGTTTACACTTGAAGCATTATATTGAGCTTTGAAGCAGTATATTTCTTTATATAATTGCATGCCTTCCTGAAGTCAGTACTTATATATCTTCAAGGTCTCTTCCTTAAGATCAGTCATAAAACTTTGTGAAGACTGTTTGCTAAGTTTTAAATTAAAATTCTTGAATATGCTTCTGTGGAAGATCATCCTGATAGAATAGTCAAAGTATCTGAAGCATAAAGGACTAGTTGTGATTACCATTTGAAGCTCAAAATTCTTTTATTAATTCATCCAAATCCTACTTCAGCATAAAGGATTTTGCTGGTAATTCACCTTTAAAAGAGAGATTGATCATAGACATACATACCTCCTTCTGTCATAAAGGAAAGTGCATGATTGATAAGTGAGACTGACTAATACACTAAATGTATCTAGTATCAAGGGTTTGTTTTGAAATTACATTATGCAAGCAGTAAAGGCATTTGATCTCTTAGATCAAATTCTGGTTGATTCATTGATCACTTCTATAACAAGAACCTTCAGCTATTAAGGGTAATATTCTTATCAGCATCCTAGCTCATATCACCACCAACAGGCAGGAAAGGTGTACCACATCAATAAAAGATATATTGGCTTCATCACAATTGAACAAATGCTATACTGCAGATGAGTATTGCAGAAGAAGACATATTCCATCTACAATCTTCCTCAACAGAAATGTATTGGCACACTACATCAGATAGAGACTGAAGTATATTTGAAGCATTCTCAGTATTTTAGGCTTAATCCAATGATGCATCTCTGATTAGATAAAGCTGGTACAATGTGTTCTATGAAGTTTCATTATCTTCACTTTTAGCTTTATACAGGTGAAAGGAGTCAGTGCTTTGGGATTGTATCAACTTGCAGTGTACATTCAAGTTCAAGAATCCTCAAAAGTGTTCTCTCAACCAATATTTTACACCAGTTTGGAGTAGCAGGGTACAAAGTCAGAAGAAGAAGGCCTAAACACATCTCAGAGAGTGGAAATGAAGAGAAAGAAAGCACACTAGGAAATGTGCAACCCTTTGCCATTGATGTCAAAGGGGGAGGAAAAGCAAGTAACAGAAGATAGGGTCTTCTAAAAGAAGCCAGGCAGATGAAGACTTGGAGGAAGCATTGGATTATTGGTGGATGTATTGCCATCAATGCCAAAGGGGGAGACTATTGGAAATGTTGTCATTGATGGCAAAGGAGATGACAAAGGAGGAGCACCTGAAACATCAGTCAAGGAGCAGAGGAAGCAAAAAGAGAGGTAGCAGAGGCAGCAAAAAGAGAAGTAAGGAGAAACATCAGTCAAGGAACAGAGGAAGCAGTGAATTGAAGCAGAGACAAGCAGTGAATTGAAGCACAAACCTGTATGGAGCTGCATAGACCTGGGGAAGAGTTAGGCACAGAGTAATGTAGCAGAAGGCCATCATATTGAAGATCTGGCCAGCTAGAAGTTTTGAAGAGAGCACATGAAGAACCTGTATGGTTAAAATCCGTGTTAAGGACTTGATAAATGAATGTGTGTGAACCTACACTCTCTGGGTATAATCTGAAGGTGTTTAGTTTGTATGAGAATCTGAGGAAGGTCGATTTATAGTTGCTGGTTATAATACAAGGAAGGGTTGTTATATGCGCCTATGTAAAATTAAATTAATAGTGTTCATGTTCTCTATTGAAAGCGTATACTCCCCTATGTGAAGGTTTCGATGAATATTGGATGAGGTTTTGAGTGTGTGAAGGACGCAACCTGGTAATCCCTAATCCTTAATGTGGTTGGGTCGGTGTTGAACTCTGTCTGTCTTGGAGCTCAAGCTCTTAGCGCTCGAAATTGAATATGTTGTATTGAATCCTGAGAGAGGTCGAATATAGGACTCTGTCGAGGAGCGAACCCCTTATTGTGCTCTGTCTGCCGAAGAATATTTAATCTCTATTGAAACAAAAACCCATGTCATACTTCGTTTTCCCGAAGAACATTGAACCTCTGTCGAAAGTGATAGCCCAATTCGTTAGAGTAAATAACCTTGTGTTTTATTTGTTGAACGATATTGTTGAAGCATTAACCACAGATTTAATGAGATGGATTTCATGCAAAGGAAAGCGTTAACCATGGTGGGAGACCCGTTTAGTCACTGTTCCAGTCCCGGAGTGGTTTTGTGAAACCAAAACAACCCTCATCGTGCAGCTTTTTGTCGGAGGCGAAACCGCTTCAAAAAAACGTGATCCAATAATTTTGGGACACGTCGCCCGGGGAATACTTCTCACGTCGCGTAAGTCTTGTATGTTAAGGTTTTCATTTTGAAAAAACGCGATACTGACGAGCATCATCCGAACTGGAGAGAGGGAGATCACACGGCAGTCGCGTGGTGACTTGCACAGAGGATAAGCCAAGGTATGCCGACAGTTTTAACACTATTGAATAGTTATGTGTGGGGCCCGTGAAACGCAATGCAATATAAAACATTATGTTAACATTATAATCCATGGTTGAAATTTTATAAGTGCTTGCAAGTTTTTCTAAAGGTTTCGAATCATTTGTTAATATCACAAGTGTTAAGTCAGAAGTTAATGTGTTGGATTAGTTTAATTAAACCAAGAGCCGAAACTTGTATAAGTTAAATTAAACCAAGAGCCGAACCTTGTATAATTGGATTTATATGCTGGCACATCATATCTATATGCGTAAAAGGTAATATGGGCCATTATCATAGTGCGTTGTGATTAATCCAAGGATTTTTGGGCTAGACTGTTCAAAGGGTGCATTTCATTTGGAAATGAATTAAAGGTGTGGACTTTGGAACAAGTGGGTTCCAACATATGATTTCATAATCATATATAAAAGAAAGAGAATTCTCCATACATAGAAAGGCCCGATATATATATGTATGGTTGCAGAATTAAACGATATATATGTTTGATTAGAGTTGTGGGCCCAGATGTGAAATACTATCATATGGTGGGCTGTTAAAGTGTTGACCCACACGAAGATTGATATCTGATATAATATATGTTACCGGACCATAGAGTCGTAATGTGACTTTATATAAAGTTATATATGTGTAATGGAGATACCTTGGGTTTAAAACAAGCGAAATATTATAAGGTGGGACCCTCACCAATCGCATCGGAGTTAAAGAGGAACATCGAAACATACCATCGAAGGATGCGATTGAAATTAATCGCATCGGAACATTTGCAAAGGAATCAATCACATCACAGTTAAAAGAGAACATCAGAACATACCATCAAAAGTTGCGATTGCGATTAATCGCATCAGAACCATCACTAGAGAAATTTGAATCTGGGTTGATTGTTTGGGTTTATAACCATTGGTTAATTCATCGCATCGGCAAATAAATAAGTTAGATATTGTGGGCCCAAATACATTAAGTCTTGTTCCAAAGTTTTGATTGATTGATCCGAATCGTTTTGAGGTGGATGTTAGCATGTGGTTCTTAACCATAAAGTTGTAAACCCTAGGTCTGAAGCAAAAATTAAAGCTTCCGCATAATGATAGAGTCTACTAGATTTAAATTTATTTGGGTAAAATTGGAAGCGCGTTATTTTCAGAAGCATAGAAATTAAAAGGTTGTGAGTTTCCCAGATTGAAATAAAATTGGGCATGAATTAGAAAATGGATTTCATATGAACTGTCAGAAGAATATGTGGGTAAGCAGGGACCTCGCCATCAAGGTTGAAAGTTGATTGAAATACTCATAAGTGTATTGACTAAGGTTTAAAATTTGGATTAATAAAACTGTAGAGAACATAAATGAAATTATTGGTTGAAGTGTGATTATTCCAAAGACAGATACACAATTACAGTGAACAGGTGAATATGCATACGAATGAAATTGTGGTTTGACAGGTGTACAAGCATAGAAAGCTAGAGAATATGCAGAACTGAAAAAGACAGTGAACAAAGTATGCAGAACAGCTACATGACAGCTGCAGATACACAACTGCAGTGAATAGCAGAAGTAGGCAGAACAGTTACCTGACAGCAGCAGAAAAGACAAAACCAACAAGCCAAGTGCTGGAAAGAAGACTGAGTGAAATTGATATATGTAACTGAAAAAATGAATGTAAATGTTTTTAATTGTTTTATATTGTTTGTGATGCATTGGCAAGTCTCCGATAGGAAAACAAAACTCCACAAAAAAAACTGAAATGTATACAAATTGCTATATCTTTCTGAATGAGCTGGACAAAGAAATGAGAAGGAAGAAGGCAAAGAGTCAGGGCTATTCACTTCGAATTCCATGTGGAATACAAACAGTCATGAGGCAAACTCTATAAATGATATCACTTTGATATGCATAAGAGGTTAGAGAGTGAGGTTAGAGAATGTAGAAATGAAGCAGTAAGACAAAGGAGAAGGAGGAGATGACAGAGAATCCGAGAAGATGCAAAGATGATGCAAGGCAGATATGAGGACTGATGTACAACAGAATATAAGGTACAGAACAAAGCTAATATCCAAGGTAAATCAGCAAGTGTTTTTTCTTTTGAAAGATTAAGTTGGAGCTTCCCTATCAAGTTGTAGCTTGATAGATGTCAGTTGTATTTGACTGAGGTAGAAGCCTCCTGTAGGTTGGTGCCTGCAGAAAATAGATGGGATTTGGTGCTTCCACATCAATTTGTAGCTTGATAAAATGTCAGTTGCAGCTGACTGAGGTTGGATCCTCCTATAGGTTGGTGCCTGCAGACAATTGATGGGAGTTGGAGCTTCCTTGCAAGTTGTAGCTTGTAGAATTGAGGTAGGATCCTCCTGTGGGTTGGAGCCTACAGAAAATCAGTGGTGAGAGGGATTTGGAGCTTGCCTTTGCATCACAACAATAATAAGATGTGGTTTTCTCCCTTTATGGGTTTCCACTTATATCTAGTGTCGATGTGCATGATGTCTATGTGTTGATATGGTATATCTATTCTGCTTAATACTTTCTGCTCACATATTCTGCTTATTAATTGATGCTCACAAATAAAGATTGGTCACATATTATGCTGATCATGAAATGAAGGTGTTAATAAAGTTTAATGAAAAGTTTTAAAAATTCCATGAATGAGTTAAACTGATTCACCCCCCCCCCCCCTTCTCAGTTTAACTAAGGGTTCAACAGTCTCTGTTAGAAATGATCATTTTAGGAACACCATGTAACCTCACAATCTCCTTCATAAACACATTTTCCACTTGAGTTGTTCCAAAGGTAGATTGTACAGGCATAAAATGAGCACCTTTAGTCAAAGTATCTACTACAACCATGATTGAGTCATGTTGATATTTGGTTCTTGGTAAACCAGTAATAAAATACATGGAAATAGTTTCCCACTTCCATTCTGAAATGGGCAAAGGATTCATCAACCCAACTGGATGCTGATGTTCAACCTTTACCTGTTGACATTCAATACATCTTGCTAAATAATTTGCCACATCCTTTTTCATTCCAGGCCAAAACAGGTTCTTTCTTAAGGCTGTGAGTAATTTCTAGTACCCAGGATGTCCAGCATAGGGTCTTTTATGATATTCATCCAAAATTTATTTCTTTAAGGATTCTAGATCAGGAATGTGCATTCTATCTTTATAACAAATTAGCCCTTTTTTATTTTGTGTATACCATTTCATTTCTTTTTTCAGCATTTGTGCTTGAAGTTGTTCATAGTTTTGGTCTTGGTTCACTGCCCCTTGTATCAGTCCTTCCAATTTAAAGTTGACACTACTTCCAATATTACTCACACTTTGCCAAGAATTTCAACTTAATGCATCTACAATTTTGTTTTCCTTACCTTTGATATGTTTTATCTCCATGTCAAATTCACTCAGGAAAGACAACCATTGAGCTTGTCTAGCATTCAGATCTGTTTGAGTGAAGAAATACTTTAGGCTGATGTGATCTGTCATCAACACAAATTTCTTTTTGAGAAGATATTGTCTCTACATCTTGAGAGCGTGTATTACAGCAGCTAAATCAAGATCGTAAAAACTATAATTTTGTTCATGTTTCTTAAGTTTTCTGGATTCATAGGCTATAACAAAATTTTCTTGTAGCAGTACTCCCCCTATTCCTTCTCCATAGGCATCTTTGCATACTACAAATTCCTGATCTGGGTCAGGAATCTTTAAAATAGGTGTTGTAGTAACTTTCATTTTTAGCTTATCAAAGCTATTTTCATATTTTTCAGCCCTTTCCTTTGCAAGGAATTAATGGGGTAGGCTAAGGCTGAAAATCTCTCTACAAACTTCGATAGTATCCTGCAATTCCCGTAAATGATCTTACAGCAGATACATCAGTAGGTACATGCCACTCTCTGATTGCCTTTATCTTTTCTAGGTTTACAACCAACCCTTGTTCTGAAATTATATTCCCTAAGTATTGAATTTTATCTTTGAAAAAATCATATTTGATAAACTTAGCATACAATTTGTTTTCCCTAAAAGTTTGCAAAAAAGTTCTAAGATGTTCTTTATGCTCCACTTCACTTTTTGAATAAATTAAAATGTCATCAATAAATACTAGTACAAACTTGTCCAAGTATTTATTTAAGACACTATTCATTAAACAGTAGGACCACAGACTCATAGTGTCTATACCTAGTTCTAAATGTTGTTTTACTGATATCTTCATCTTTAATCCTTAAGTGATGGTAAACATTCCTTAAATAAATTTTTGAAAACATTGTTTCCCCTCTAACCTGGTCAAAGAGGTCATCTATCCTAGGTAACATATATCTATTTTTGATTGTCAGCTTGTTTAATTGATGGTAATCAATACACATTCTAAAATTATCGTCTCTCTTTTTCACAAACAACACTGGTGCTCCCCATGGGGATACACTTGGTCTAATGTAACCTTTGTCCAGTAACCCTTGTAGTTGCATTTTTAACTCCATTAATTCTGGAGTGCTCATTCTGTATGGGGCTCTAGAAACTAGAGTTGTTCCCGGCACTAAATCAATTGAAAAATAAATTTCTCTCCTAGGGGGCAGATGAGGAATTTCATCTGGAAAATAATCTTTGAATTCTATTATTACAGGTAATGTTTCCAACATATTTTCCTCTGCTTGCTGTCCCAACTCCTCTACATGAACAAAGTACACCTGATACCCTTTCCTAGCAATTATGTTTAACTGAAGTGCTGAAATTTGACTCACAGATATAGGTTTTAGCTTTCTTTTTATTATAACAGGTTTTTCCTCCTTGTCAATGTAGTGTAAGGTTTTTTCTAAAAAATTCATCATAGCCTTTTGTTTTTCTAACCAATCCATCCCTATCAGTACATCATAAGACCCTAATGGCAGAATATTTAAATTTAATTCTGTTTGGTATCCATTTAGATTTATGGTTGTTTGGGGTAACTTATGAGTTAGTTTCCTTTTTTACCAGTGGCTAACTAGACTGACTAAGACTGATGAAATTTATCTGACTTTAAATTACATTTTTATACCATTTGAGGACTGATATAACTTAAAGATGCACCTAGATCTATTAAAATCGTAACATATTGGTCAGCAATCATACCTTCCATTTCGACCATAGTGGATTGGTGTTCTACTTGACGATCTTCTAAGGCAGCGCTCATTTTGGGGATGTTCCTTGCCACATCATTAACATTCGTTACCTCCCTCAGTACTTGTACTGTCTAGATATTCCGATGTGGACAGTCCCTCAATAAATGAGGTTCTCCACAACCCCAACACTTCAAAGGTTCTTTAATTTTAACAGTCCCTCTCTTTTATTATTTCCATTCATTTTTTTGGACCCATTTTTTGATTGAGGAGTTTGATTTTCACCCATTTTGTTGAAATTATTTCTTCGGTGGTTTCTCCCAAAGTTCTTCAGGTCTGCTGGTTTTGTTTTCTTTCCGCTAGAGTCACCTTTGTTTAACCAATTCTTTCCTTGTTCACTCTTACGCTTGAACTGTTGGTAGCAAAATCTTGCCTTGCGTACCGCCTCATCCATAGTCTTAGGGTTATCAAACTCTATCTTTTCCCTGTAAATAGTAGGCAGACAGTTCAAGAACCATTTTATCTTTTCCTTCTCCTCTCTGATATAAGGTACATATCGTAACAGATTTGTGAATTTGGTTACAAACTCATCAATTGTGAGTTGTCCCATTCTAAGTTCATGAAACTCTTTTGCCTTGTCATCATAGTATCGTTCATTCAAGTATCGATTTTTAAACTTTACTTGAAAATCTTCCCAAGTCACCATTTTCTCATCAACGTCATGAACTATTTTTTTTTATTCCCACCACAAGGTAGCCTTACCTTAGAGCTGATAAATAGCCAGCCTGGCTCTTAAGTTACTTTCATATTCATAAACCTAAAAGTATTTTATCATATTCAGAAGCCATGGTTCAGCATCTTCCTCCTTCTCTCCATCATAGGAGGGAGGTTTAATTTTCCGGAATTCACCCTGCAATTCCTTATTTCGTCTAGAATACTATCTAGAAGTGTCATCTTCTTTAGAATCTTCTGAGAAATTGACTCTTCCCTTTCTCTTCCTTTCAGAATCTTCACCTCCTTGAATATTTCGAGAATTCAATTATCTTATTAGTCTATCCTACTCCTCACTGGCTAAAGATAGCCTTTCATTGTGGCTTTTAAGTTGCGCCATTTCTCATTGCATTCTGTGCAACATAGCCATCAACGAAGCATTTGGATCTGGCGTGTTTTCTCCACCACCTAGATCTACATACAGCTCGTCCTCTTCAGTCATAGTTCGCAACTATACACTTCAGTACTGTTCACTGTACAGGAAATTAACATTAGAAAAATTAAATTCCATAAACTTTTTCAGCAGCATAAAATTTCTGTGTGAGCACATAATTTTCCCAGTGTTTTAACTAATGCTCTGATACCATTTGTAACAACTCTCATTTCCTCCAACATAATTTTTTTTTCTATTTTAATCATCTGTCACTATTGAGTATTATTAAGATCCTTTCTTCTATTCTAGGAATTTCGTCCTTTTTACATTTTCGTGGCACTTTGATGAAATTATGTCGGTGATATAATTTCCAACCCTTAAATTTTATAGAGACTTATTCACCAGTGTGATAGTACTAATCTGTACATATAATATAGAAATTCCAGTCTCTACTTAAGGAAATAAAGTATTCGTGTATAATTTTCCTATTACGAACATACTAGACCCATTAATATATATATATACCTACATATCCATTTCGAACTAAACATATATATATAACATCAAATCTCTCTTAAATCCGAATGTAGTGATTTGTATCTTTATTATAATCACATAAAACTTATAAATGGGTTTTTCGCTTCTACCACCATTTAATTATTTGTCCCATTTAGTCTATTTTGTATATCTTGTATGGATCATCATTGTCCCATTCGATATGTTTTTCCACTTTTACACCCTTAACCGTCACCATGTTACTCGTACTTGTGAAATGATAAATTTATTTCATTTAACCCGAACTACGCTAGCTGTGGTTTCATTTCTATAACAATGGATCCTTACGTTCCCCTAAGCTTATGATTACTCTCTATTTGCTATGATTCAATTGTCGTTTGGGTATTATGTTTATAATTGGCTTATTTATGACTCCCCCACTATGCAACTCATCCCTTTAATGCTAATGTATTTCCTTTACACGTTACTATCCTACCCTTTTTACACCTCGGGGTATGTTATGGTCAGTGTATTGAAGGCACTACTATCAAAGATCTCTGGAGATGATTTGGTAATGTATGCCATTTAATGGCACTGTCACATCCCAAAAAAAAATTAATGTTTCAAAGTCTCAATGCGAATTTTCTCAAGATGCTCTCACATAACTATGCTAGTACTCATTTACCTCACGCTGTTGGCGTGCTTTTTCTTGCATGAATCTGAGGGAGGATCCCAGATCCAGAACCACATGGATGATGATTATCAAGATAGGTATTAGGTTTTCCATTGTATATCAGTTTTGTTTTTCATTTAGATATTTCATTTGGACATTTATCATTTTTCACTGTGTTTTTAACAAGGTTCAAAGTGTTAAAGGGATGAACAGAAATTCACTTACGCTGATGGCTTTCATACCTTTCTGCACAGGTATGGCTTACCTACGTAGAAACTTCGCTCTCGTCTTCCTGTTCCCTCATTTCTCCTTATTTTTTCCAAACCCTCAGTCAGAATTTTATTTTTTCTATTATTGATCCGTCTCTATTAGTATTATGTAGAAAGGAATGCTTGTGCATTTACAAATGTCTTCCCGCCTACTCTGCTTCAGGATTTTGTTACTTTGGCTCTTATTTTTCACTGCATTTGAACCCATGCAATCTTTAGCATCTTTGGTAAGATTTGTATTTATCCTTATCGTTAATGCTGGATTGAAACAATTTCACTTTTGTTTATTAATTCAATTTACAATGATATCGTAGGCATCATCTTCTAAATTGGGTGATCAATTTCCATTTTTTATCATGAAGACTTGGAATTATTTTCTTTTCATTCATTGTAATTCCTTTTATTTTTTTTCACAACCCTTAAGCTAGTATCTACTCACCTTATGTGTGTATTCTTGGTGTTGCAGAGGGCATAAATATCCCATATCCTTCAGGTATTGTATGTTTTAATTTCCTATTTAGCATTTATAATTCTCTTCCTTATTATAAATTGGGTATAGCTAACTTATGACATTGTTGTGTACCGTTAAAAAACTCTGCGGTGATACATTGCCAACCAAGTTCGATATCCCTTTTCCATTTGATTTTTCAACTGGGATTAATCGCTCCTTTATTGTCATGCAGGTTGGTCCTTCATCATCATGAAGACTTCGACATTCCAATCTTGGAGTCTTAGTTTAAATTCCTCATTTGGGTTATTCGTTTTATTTTTTAACGTGGTTCCAAAAGTGCTAGACTATAACTAAATATCACACGTTTGATGGAATGTAATTTATTGGACATTCTTAGCTAGTGATCTTAACTGTAATATAAGTGAACTGTATGATTACAATTTTAATTCCATTTTAAAAGGATACTCATGTACATATGTACCAGTACTCTTTCTAAATCTTATATTACCGTTCTTTTTTATAAGTAGAACCTAGCTACTTGATTCTACAACCTACGTATCAGTTTTATTTATTAGAAATAAATATGTTTCCTATTTGGTATACTTGTTTTATTGTATACTATATTCGGTATGCATTAAATTTGCAGATTAAAATTAAAAGCAAAATCATATTTCTCTGCAAAATGATTGGATGTCTCTGAGACATATTGACAAGAATGGTATATTCAGGTTCTATTCATATCACCATTTCAAATAGTGCTTTTCATTAATTCTTTTAATGCTATGTATCTGTTGTTATTACTGCACCAGACAGCTTTTTGGCTAGCTGAATTATTGAATATCAATGATATATAGATTGATACCAGCTGATATATATATATGTGTGTGTGTGTGTGTGTGTGTGTGTGTGTGTGTGTGTGTGTGTGTATGTATATTTTTATATATTAGTATATATGCACACATGTAGGTTACAATTCTTTACTGAACTATACCATGAGTTGAAAATAGTCAATAATTCCCTACCTATACAGATCTATACATTTTCTATTCATACAGGTTCTTCATGTCTATTCAGAAATGTATACGTTTACTGATCTCTTAACTAGTCTAGTACCAATTAGCTAGATGTATTATTCTTGTACATTGAATTTCTTAATTTGTATCAGTTACAGAAATATAGTAGAGCTATCCGTGTGCCTTTTTAATTCTTTTCTCTTAATTAGTTCTTCAGAAATAAAATCTATTTTATTGTCTTTATTACAACTATCTTAGCTTTCATAATTTATGCACAGTAGTTTTCGTATGTTTTCAGCACCAGAATACTTTGTATTTTCATTATTATTCCATATTTCTGCTCACTATTGGTGGAGTGTTGCATGTTATGTCTGTCCTTCTAACATTTGTTTCTAAAATTATCTTCTGTAATTAATATAGTAGTATATAATTGTACAGGAAGTTCTAGTTATAACAGTTAGTCTATTTACTTCAGATCTGAAATTTACATTAGATTACGCATGGGGATATATGGATAATCTCATCAGTTTAGTAATAAAATTTCAATTTAATAACCCATACAATAAACTCTCTGTGAGGTATCAATCTCCAGATTTAAACTGGTCGCCAGGTTTAGATATTCTGGAAGATGGACCTCAACGGACAATGTCAATACAACTATACAGATTTCAACATTTCTACTGTGGCAAAATCTGTTAAATGTATAGGCCTATCCTAATTCATTTTACTCAACGCTAATTAAACATAGGTTAAATCTACAAGTTTAATCTCAGCAATTTCACATTTTTCTTAACAATTTCCTAATCAGATGTCAGTTAACACATATGTGAAATTCATATGAAACAGTAAAATTGTAGTTAGGTGTGCATAACAATTTTCTCAGACTAGTTTCTACCCAACCGTAGAGTTCTCTCTCTGTAACTCACCCCTAAGCCCGAGACCTTAGCTCCCAGTGATAGACAACCCCTTGTCTATCTTAGAGCAGCTTATTTAAGCATTGCTTTCCCTAGCCTATTTCCAATTACTACGTCCAGTAATTTCAGGATGTTTTCTTCCTGTTTTGCCTAGGCTTTCCCTTTGTTTCTTCCACAAAGGTACTTTAAAGCTGTCTTTTCCGCTTTTTAAGCTTTTTCCACCTCTTCCCAATACTTTTCTCCTTATTGGGGAAATTAGATGTTTATCTCCAAATATAATTTTTAGTAACTTATTTTATTCCTTCCAAGGATTTTCTGGAAGGTGTGGGAAAGTCTCATCACCTTATCCACATCCTTATGGATTTAGGTTTTAGATCTTAATTCTCAATCTAGTCATTGCACACATAATTTTTCCATTTTATTTATTTAAAATAAAATAATCTACATAATATTTTTCCATTGGGGTCCACTCTCCCCTTTGGACTTGTTCAATTTTCAAATTAAAAACATAGAAACTTGGGGTATTACAGGTTATTACATATCCTATAGGATTAATTGAAAGCGCATTTGTTTGAGTTCTTGATATTTCAATAAATAATCATGCTGAATCATATACACTATGGAAAGGTTTGGAGGCTTCCATCAACTTTGGTTTTCAAATTTTGAAGGTGGCGATGGATTTTTATAATGTAACAAGGCGTATGGTTCACATTACTCCATTGAAAACTCTTTTGGCTTTAATACAAAAGTGGGTGAAGGAGGTATCGAAGACCTCTCTAGGGTTAACTTCTTGCATTATTTAAGAGAGAATAATGCTTTGATCGAGATATATGCAAATCAATCCATTAGTAATATAAGAGAGGGGGCTTGATTATCAATGATAAGTTGGGAATTTACCGCATCCCCTAAGTTTCTCATGAACGACAAGACATGTATCTCTTATTGATGAAGGCACATAGTAATTCTGATATTCATATTGCAGGGAATGTAATGTGAAGAGACCCACACCCCCTCGTTGCTTATGTGAGAAACTATTTGGTTCCACACAATTTTGATTTGGTGAGAAGTTCCACCGTTTATTCTTAAAGTATTATGGTTATAGGCTTTTTCTTTTTAGCCAGAGGAACTAGATTGAAAAATGAGGTGTAGTTTGGTGAGTCTTGGATTTCTAAGCTATTTGATTTGCATGGTCCTTATCCTATTCTATAACGTTATTAATTCACCACCATTGTGTCTTGTTTTATCAAATAATATTTTATAGAGGGGATTGTCTCTTGTCTTAATTCATAACATTTTTTAGTGGTTTTACTCTCAATATTGGGGGTTTTGTTTGGGAGAGGTGTTATGTCTCTCCCTTTGATCCCTCTTTGAAGGGCCCCGATTAGCATATTGATTCCCACTATTGTACAATCATTGGGGGTGTGTCATTTCCCACACCCACTAGCTTCTTCCTATTTCACTTCTAGATCTGGAATTGGAGGATAAATTCTCCTTCTTAAAAATTGACCATCCTCTGATGCTTTGCAAGGAAATTAAATGCGTCTTATTGTAAACAATTTTATAATCTCTTCAAGAATAATGAATTAGTTTTCATATGATTTTAAAACAAAAAACATATTCACATGAATCTCATATAGAAAACATGAAGAGAGACAAACCATAATTTGTTGGCGGAATTCACCCCTCTTTGGCTACATCTTTGGGACTGCTAAAAAAACTAGACCACTCCACATAATTTAGTGATAATGAGTACATGAAATGTGTTGGAAAAATGAGTGGATAGTTTCCCCTTCAAGAAAAAATTCTCCTCCAAATAAATCTCACTCTAAAAAGAATGACCACCTATAGTCAGTCATGAAACAATAAAAAATAAAAGGGCTCTCACATCAAGATCGTGAACTCCCTCTGAAAATGAGCATACATGTACAACAATTCCATATTGAAGTACTAAAAGAGAGATTTCCTAAAAAATGCATACTCACAAAAGACAAGTTCATAATATGTATGATAGAAGTCACAAATACTGTAGATAACATACGAAGGCAGGAAAACCCCTAAAAGGTCCCCTCCTTGCATAGAAAGCCTTCAAAGCTGCTCCAAACAATTTTTATCCCTGGCACTCTAAGAAAACTACCTACAAACATTCCTTTCATAAGTTCTCCAATCAATGAACAAAGGCTTCCATTGGATTCAAAATGTCAAAAAACACCTACCTAGGCTCTTCTAGGGCTCAAAAGGCAAAAAACCCCTCAAGTTATGTCTCTCCTAAGTTTCCTTTCATATTCATCCTCCAAATTTGGTGAACCTGCTAATTGAGTGACAAATCTACCCTTCAATCCACTCAGGAGGAAAACAATTCGCTCATAATAGGTGCAAATTTTTGCTTCGTTTAAATGCTCAATAACCCCATGAGCACAAAAATATGGCCACATGGTCGCCATACGACTGAGGGCTAGGCCAACAGTCTGTGCCTACCATTTTTCTCTGGGTTATTGGTCTCATGGCGCCTTTTTCTCCGGGCTATTGGTCTCATGGTAGTGATGTGGTTGGGGGCCAGGGCTAGTCGCCCACCCCTACCATGTTAGCCCTCAAAAACTTCGCCAGTGGTTCTGCACTATCAAAGTGGCCTATTCTGTGACCAAGGATTAGCGCTGGTCCCCTAGCCCTCTCAACTGCACTCATGCCTATTTCTTGTTCGGTGATCGTGACTGAGGGTCGGGGCTTATTCCTAGCCCTCTCCATAAATATTAGCTCGCCGATAGTCCCATAGATGTGAACATGTCTAGGGGTCGGGCTTTGTACCTAGCCCATCTCCTTTGCTCTGACGGTGGTCCTGTGGGGTGGTACGACTAGGGTTCGGGGCTCACCGCCTGACTTATTCTACCAATGCACCCATAATTAAACTTTAAATGAAAGCGACGACCTATAGGGTTAAGAAACACCCGTAGTAGAGTTGGTAGAGGTTTTAGTTTGCTGCAACAGGTCACCAGTGCAATCCCTACCAAGGGCATCAGACACATTAACAATTTTTTTATCCAATGTGGAGGCGCCACATGGTGGCCTGTGATTAGACCACATGGCAGCCTCCCAATAGGCCACCAAGACATTACTGCAACCAATCAAATTAGGCCACTCAAAAAAGCTATGTTCCAATTTACCTATTATAACAAACATGGAATATTATAATTTTTTTTATGTATAACTAATTAATGTACTTTATCTCTACAAAGTTTCTTATACATATAAAACTTACTTATAAATATATTCCTTATGATATGATCTTTAATTTCATATATATATATATATATATAATTTTTAATTTCTCATCTATTAATTAAACTTTATAACTTGTAATTTTTTAATTTTAAAAAAATTATAAAAGTATAATTTATAAATAACAATATATTAAATTTTATAAATATTAATTATGAGAATCCATATTTCTCAAAAATTTGATTAATTCAATATTTATATTTTTAGTAAAATATAAGAAAATCATAATGACATCGAGCTTTGTAATTACTACTAAAGCACGTATGGTATCCGAAGACAATTACTATTGTGGGTATCTCTTGTATTTGAAGACTGATAATCCACGTTATAACAATAATACAAAAACCTGTGTATTATGTATGTCCACTTTGGTCTTGCCCACTTTGCTCTTAAGGAACCGGACACACATGGGGTTACTAATTTGGTAATGTGTTTGTTTTGTTTTATATTTTAATGGTAAAAAATGTTGACATATTTGTTAATGGTTAATCAAAATTATTATAAATTAACACATTACTAGTAATAATATTGAAAATATTTACAACAATTTATTTCACAAACGGTTAATTTTTTTTGTTTTTTTTTTTCATTTTCTTTAATTAAAAATTTACAAAATTTTATTTTATAAAATAAAAAATTGAAATATTTACAACATTTTATTTCACAAATGTTTAAATTTTTTGTTATTTTCATATTCTTTAATTAGAAATTTACAAAACTTTATTTATAAAATAAAAAAATGTTGTTATTTTCATTTTCTTTCAATTGCATAAAAATTTTATATTTGATAATTTTTTTTTTTAAATGTTAAATACTGTTTTTAGTTTTATAGTTTACAAATAAAAAATAATTTTACGTTTCATATATTTTACAATAAAAGATCATATTTGGTAGATTGACAAAATCTTCTTATGATATATTTACAAATATATATTACAACAAAACCAATTAAACTAAATTTTTATCTTTCAAAAAGGTGATTTTGGTTTGTCATCTTTGATTAAAATAAATTCTTACAAGTAAAAAAATAAAATTTACATAAAATAGATAATAAATCAATTAAATTAAGTTCCTAACTTGTAAAATAACTATGAAACTTAATCTTCTAATAAAATAATTTTTTACCATTCACAATAATATGGAAGGCAGATCTTACCATGGATAAATGGATATCTTCATAAATCCATAAAAGTTGGATTCATGTTACTTGACCATATTTCCTAGAGCACTAGTATCTTGTAACGTCTACTCATAATGTTAGAATATTACAAAAAAAAAAAAAAATTACTTTTACCATGTTATCATAGAACTATTTCTGCATTCAAGCCTTTTACTTTTCAAGTTATAAACCTTAATATAAAGTTATGGTTAATGTAGCACACAGACACACACACAAACATATATATAGTGGTACTTTGTCATTATAAAATGAAACTTAACTTAGTTTATAGAGATTCTTGGTAGACTCTATGATTATGTATAATGTAATCTAAATAATGTAATGTATCAAACCCTAGTGATAGCATTACAATCAATCATTTATGATATTCACTCATTAATTGACTGAATTATTGATTCGATTATGCATTAATTGGATATAGTTTTTATGCCATCTAGTCGCACCATACTCCTCGATTCGATGAAAAATGGTACATGCTTTTTAATGTTTCATCCTTGTTACTCCCGCCTCCAATCTTTATCGTACATGAGGCAATCTTGCAGCAAATAGGTAGACTGCTCTCGTCCCTTGGATCTCCAGTGATCTTGTTGGTACTGGCTTAAGGGTGGTTAGGGTGTAACCCTATCCCTCCTCCCCCCCCCCCCAACACTAACTGTTTCATTCTCCCCTAGCGCTCTGTCAGCTCTGCTCTCAGATATGGTTCTGCTCGGCCTTCTTGTATGCTAAATCTTACCAAGGTAATAAGCCTACCACACCGTTCTGGCTGACCATATGTGGCTTAACTCATTCCTCGCTTATTCATTATATCCTTCAATGTTTTCTTTTGTAAATTTGAGGTTTAACTCTATGTGTTGCAGCCAGGATGGCTTGACTTATGTCGTTGCAAGGCCTCCACTGTCTCTCCATGTGGTCATTCCCTTACAGAGTTTATGCAAGATCTAGAGGAAACGTTTTCGGCTACACTCCAGTGTTCTCAAGTAACTTCACGGCTTACAGAGGTCTTAATGGAGTCTGTGTCTTACATGCCTACCTTTTTTCCAAATTTAAAAGCAGGGTTCTTTTCTTTGCAGGGTGTTAGCTTATGGTCGCTTCCGTAATGAGGTATAATCTGTCTCAAGTTATAGTTTTCAGAATGAGACCGTTATTATATATTTTGCTAAATTATTCAGGGGGTTTAGTCTGACATGTTTGTTGTCTATGATTTTTATAGGTATCATATTGTGAACCCTACCATCTACCATACGGTTGGCTCTGTCTTCACCATCCTAAGATGGCATTTTCTTCTCGAATACCAGGTATTTTTTTTTCCTTATCTCTCTCTGTCAAGACCAATCCTAGTTATTTTGAATTGTTCCACCTTATGATCTGAAGATATGAAACTTTAATGTCTCTGACGAGGATTTTTAAGCTTGTATTTACTCTTGGCCCACCGTGACTTGCGGAGAAGTTAATTTATTTGGTTTAAATACGAATTTTGTTTCTGGTGTTGAATACCCATTCTTGTATCTCTGAGGATTGTTTTGGTCTTTATTGTTTGGTCTTGTGACCTATATTTTCATTTTCTATCTCGGCCATCCAAATGTCTGTCTTAATTCTCTGTAATGTTATTCTGTAGATTATTATGATCCTGAGAAACATTTCTATATTCGGTGTTTATTGAGTTTTGACTGTATTCTTTGTTCACTGTAAACATTATTCTTATTGTTATCTTGTTATATGTAAATGTAACGTTTATCATAGTATTTATTTGTGGGTAAAGAATTTATTATTCTCTAGATATATGTGCAGTTATCGACAGGGTGTCACCCTATAAGATTTATCTACGTCTGTATACCCTATAGGGTTTATCTATGTGCGTATAACCATTTTTATTTTGTTAATTATTTTACTTCCGTATGGCTAGTACTGAAGAAATAATATTTACGGTATAATACTTAAATATGTATACTACATCTTTCCAAATTCACACTTTCTTGTCATTTTGTTCCTTTAGGAAGAATAATCTATATTTTTTTACATTCACTACAGGTCATACTCTATGAGTTTCTTCTTCTTTGTATTCTTGTTTAATAATGCATACTGCAATGAGTTTATTGTCTTAGTTTAACTTTTACTTCTAGTTGTAACCTATTTTATTTCCTTTTTCTTAAAATAAATCTACCTTTCTAGGTGTCCCGACCATCTATATACAAAGTGTGTTTCCTCCCAAACCCTTAGTCTATGTATATACATTCTATCAATGGCAGACTGTTTTGTCTCGAGTTAGTTCTCCGGATGGAACTAACTGTTCCAACTGTCATTTCCTTTCTTTCATAACTTTTGCAATATTAATAGCTATTATTCAAGTTCCATTATTAAGATGTTATTTTCATATTTGAGCACAGTTTCCTCTGAGAGAAGTATTCTAGTCTAGAGAAAGAGGGTATAGTCTATCATAAATTTTAAATATTTTCTATATAGCTGATAATTTTCTAGTAATATTTAATTCATTACAGAATTTATTCCTTTCTAAGAGCAGGAGGGTATAGTCTATTATAAATTTTAAATATTTTCTATATAGCTGCTACTTTTCAAATAATATTTAATTCATTACAGAACTTATTCCTTTCTAATTTATACACACAGAAACTATTCCACACAATAACTATTCCAGAAACAAGGTACCTCTAACAAGAAAAGGAGTAATTAAATTATCCTTTCAAGTTCACAGTACCTACTTCACTTATGCAGAGTTGATGGTTTCCTCCCAACCATGAGAGAGGTTATTACGTCCTCTGCTCCACATGTGCTCCTCGTGAGTGTGTGATTGCCTAGAAGTTTTCTCTAGAGAGAGACCTAAAGAGCATATTCTATTATCTTCTTCCTCTCATATTTTATCAGAGTTCCACTGGCTCGAACAAGCTCTGGACACTCTCACCTTCCAGCTATCATGTTGTCCTTTCTTCCTTGTACATAACCCCTTTTCCTCATCAGGGTTTTCTTTTTATTCCGAGAGGAAAGATAACTGTAAGTAAATGCTTCAATCTAACCACTTTGGTAACTTAGACACTTAACCATCAGTTTATGGAAACCACTCTGTAATTAATCTTTCTATATAAAAATAAAAATAAAATTTTGTTCATAATTTGCTTAATATATACATTAAGCCAATTTAACTTTAATAAATCAAATATATCAATGTAAATAACATAGAAACTCAAATCCAGGTGGTAGAATATCCTCTAAGTTTATTTCATAGATCATTAGGATGTCTTCTAAGTTTATGTCCTAGAGAAATAGTATGTCTTCTAAATTTTCCCACATATTTGATGCAAATATTAAGGGTTTTCCATTCACAAAAATATGCTTTACCTAGTTGATACAAATATTAAAGATTTGGGTGTTAGCACATATTTATAAATGAATAAGGAGGTAATCAAAATAATGAGTATATTTGTGAGTTATATGTCACTCTGACCTATGACTACATATTTGGTTTCATTTAGTAGTCTGCATTACTAAAACTATTGTCTATGTCCATGACACGAAGAGCATACGAAAAAAATAAGAGAATTGATCGTATCTCTCTGCACTTTTTCTCGCACCCGACGAGTTTTATTGAAATACACCCAACACAAATTTGTGGCATGCTATTTTTGTTTTGTGTTGATTGTATGATTAAAGGGAGGCGAGTCACGTGTATTCTCTGTTGCAAATTCTGTATTGCATTTACATTCATGATTACATAAGGGTATTATTTTATCCAGTCATATTTAAAAGTATATAATATCTAAAAAATTTCTTAAAAAAAGTATATACTGCACATTCAACATGACAAATATACATTCAATATGACAACTATGATTCTTACTGCACATTGTCATAAATTCTCTCATCTTAAATAAAAATTAAATATTTTTTTAAAACATTAAATTTGAAATATTTATTTTCCTATTATATATGAGATCTTTCTTTTTTTCTTATTTTAATTTTATATATCACTTTTTTATTTTCTTTTAAATGATTTTTTGGAATTCACAACATTATTATGTAGGACTGCACGAAACAAGGATTTGGATGTGGAAGGAATGAGGAATCACGAAGCTAAATATTGGTAAAGTAGATTTTTCCAAGTGGTTAAAAGTGCATTATAAAATATGAAATGTATCATATTTCTATCACCAAAATCATAACTAAACTAAATTGATCTCTCAGAAGACATCACTATGGCATTCTACCATCTTATTTTAACAACATCCTGAAGATTATGATGAGAAGATGCTTGGATGGGAGAGAAAAATAATGCAATTGAGAAACACATTAAAGAATCCGTGAGTATTTTTAACATTTTTTGATTTTGTATGGACAACAACTTCATTAATTGCTCTCATTCTTGTTTCAAATTTTACAAAATGAAGCTTGGAGTACTAGATAGGTTGAAAAGAACAACAATTTGTTTTCAAGAAAAACATGGAAAACTTTAAAACTTTATGCCTATTATAATATCAAGGAAAATCGCAAATGATATCCTAAGCTCCATTTTATTGTTACACTTCAACTCGATCTTAAAAAAATTCAAATAAGAATTAAATAATTACACACTTTGTGACACTCATCATAATTACCAAAACTTACCATAAAAAAAAAAAAATATATATATATATATATATATATATATATATATATATATCTAGATATATATATATATATATATATATATATATATATATATATATATATATATATATATATATATATATATATATATATATATATATATATATATATTCATCTATGATAACCATTGTAAAACATTGGATGCATATTCGTTTACAAAGTTGGAAACTTTAACTTATACTATGGCATAAATACTACTGTATCTATTTACTTTTGCTCCATTGTACATCTTGGATTATGTTCAGATCTAAAACATATATCTAAGTTTTAACAATAATATCATATCCACCATCCCTGGCATTTACTATCTATACTGACTTGAATTAAGTGTGCATACTACTGACGGTGACATAACTGGATCCCTTTTATGGCTTTCTAGTTGTTATATTTTATGCTTCTATCCGCGAACAACCTTGGGATTTGGTGGCCATATGTCTTCACGTACTCCGTCTGATCTCCCTTTGATCAAAGATTGTGATTAAGGCAGGAAGGCCTAGGTTAAACCCTGGAAACCCACTCACTTAACTCATTCTACTCTATTGTGGCCCGGGTGTGGCTCTGCCTTAGAGAGGCCTGCTGCGTTAACCCATGGTGGCTAGTCTTGGACGGATGGTTCTGTCTCTACCTTTGCTCAGATTTTATGTCTATTCTACTCAAGATTTAACGTGGATGGTCTTATTACCTTTGGCTTCTGGCGGAATTGGTTTAAATGCTACCAAAAGCTCGATGCCTCAGCAAAATCGTAGACTTCTTGAACAGGTAAGAATTTTTTCTTTGAACTCATATTTCTTTTGCAGGTTTCCCTTATAGGCCATTAAATTGGTTTAAAATCGTGACCCTCACCTCTACTGTTTGGATACTTGAAAACAATTTCACGATTAAGCAGCTCGGGTCGAAGACGTGCTTGTTTACAGGTATAATGAGATCCTGGAAGTCTAGTTTCCTTTTCAAATTTTTCGTTTCCAAATTCCTGTCTAGATTTTGTTTTCTCAATTAACTCATTTACGCTTGTGTTTCTTTTTAGGTAACTCTTTTCAAAGTTGGTTGTGTTGTTCTTTTAACGAGATCCTGGACTAATCGTTGCCCATTTGCAAATCCATGTATTTTGTTGTCGACCTTAGTTTGGTCTATAAGCTCAACTCCTGGATTTATAAACTCTTCTCTAAAAGAATGACCTTTACCATAATTTATTTGTTTAATACTCCCTCTCTTTAGAGCTAGGTTTCATGAGGGCTTAAGAGTTGAGAACATTGTTTACGATGAACCCTATGTTATGTTATAGTTGAACTCTTCTTTCGTTTTGGATTTTATTGGAAATATTTTGCACTGTAAAGGACTTTGCGAATATAAGTTTTTGTTATAACATTATTCATACAAAGCTTATATTTCTATGCGCATGAACTATTCGATTATACAATATATAAATTTTTGGTTTATCTATCATGTATGGCTTCTCGGTTCCTTAGAGTAGTTTTCATTTTAAAATAAATATACATAACATAGTAATAGTTCAATGCTTGCCAACTGTTCGACATATACTTGTCGCATTTGGCCTTGTACTTTTCTTTGTTTACACCCAATAAAGAAATACCAGGGTTTTTTATATACTGTAATATTTTCTTTTTATAATGAAGTATGGTACTTTTTTCTTGATTACCATAGGGTCTGAGGCTCTGGCTGGCCCGCATATCTTCTACTTAGTGTACTTTATGTAAAAATTTGATTCATTTACACAATTATTTTCTCTTTGCTATCTCGAGAGTTTCCATACTGAAATTAAATCTTTACTAGGGTGTAGGTGACGAGACCACCTAGGTTCTTGTCCGTGTTTATTTACACTGGAGCAACGACTAAATCTGGGTTGAGGAAATTTCCTCATACTCATACTCAATAGTATACTCCTCCAGGACTTAGTTCAAACCCAAAAATGGTTTAAATCCTTCATAATTAAATGTTAAAAGAGTTGGAGGTTAATTCACATTTTAACATCGAGGTTCTTTTAACTTCTTTTCTTGTACTAAAATTCTAGTTTTATATATATTATGTTCCATATTATATAAAATTTCTACATCTTTATGCAACTGGCTTAATACACTACACTGCTAGTTTTCTGGGTTGAGCAACAATAGTTTTTCCTTGTATTGCATAAGTATTCATCCTACAAATAAAATAGTACTTCTTTTCTATAATTATTTCAAGATTTCTTCTGCAATAAACAGTATTTCATCTACAAATAGTTTAACTATTCTCAGAATTTATCCTATAGAAGTTCTCTACTAATTTTTTTCCAAATTATTTCCAACAATTATTTACACCATTCACATCATAGCTTATAATAAATAATTAATTAGCACATGCCTGTGTATAAATCTTATGATACTTTTTCTGTAAACTTCGAATTCCGAACAGAATTAGTACTTATCTGAGATTATTTAGTGTTGATGATGTTCCTCCCAATCTTCAAGAGAGGAAATGACATCCCGCTCTTCCCCCGTGCTTCCACTGAAAGGTACAGGTTGATAGTTTAATTCTATTGTGACCTCAGGATCACAATTCAAGTCAGTGTACCATAATATTTCAGGACACTGAGTGTTTTTCCACTTGTCTCTACCAACTCAGTAAAAATTTCCACTCTTTCCTTAGTCTCTGAACAGAACCCCCACTCCTCATTAGAATGAGTATCTTATCCTCAGAGGAACATGTAACTATTCCAAACTGTCCAACCACCTTTCAGTTCTTCGAAAACATTTACCTAGATTTTTACTTTTTATGGAATCACATTCCATAAATTATTTTATTATTCATAATTAATCAATAATGAAAATAACTTTTTCAACAAAACATTAATAGTCCCAGTCTTTGCATAAAACAAATAATTAAAATGTCTTTTAACTAGTTAACAAGTAGTTATCATTAAATGCAGCTGTCACAACTTCCCCCCTGGAAGTAACACCGTCCCCAGTGTTTCATTCTAGCTCAGAAAAGAGCTCTGGTTAAGACTCATGCACAAATATTTCGTCCTCCCAAGTAGCCTCATTCAGGTCAAAGTGCTTCCACTGCACTTTAACTGGGTGATGACTTGCTTCTGGAGCATAATCTCCCTTCGGTCAAGTATGTGTTGCGGCTCGACCAGAAACTCTCCATTCGACTCTACCTACAAACAACAAAGTTCCTTATCAAATTCTCATAAATAATTCATATTTCAAGTTATGATTTTTAATTCTATCCTACCTGTATATTCTTCCAATGAATTACGTGCTTCGAATCATGCACATAACGCTTCAACAGGGACACATGAAACAAATTGTGTACTCGGATGTGACTGGGTATAGCCAGTCGATAGGCCATAGGTCCTACCCTTTCCAAAATTTCGAAAGGTCCACAGAACCTAGGAGCCAACTTGGCACAAGAGGTCCACTGCAAGGTACTCTTCTTGGGTTTGATCCTCACATACACATGGTCTCCCACATCAAATTCCCGATAAGTCCTCTTCTTATCTGCATAGATCTTCTGCCAATTTTTTTCAGCCTTTAAATTTTGTCTTATCTTCTTTACTTCTGATTCCATTTCAGCCAGCATTTATGGTCCCAACATTAGTTTTGTTTCGAGGTTGCTCCAATTCATGGGTGTGCGACATTGCCTCCCATACAAGGCCTTGAAGGGACTCATCTTAAGGGACTCCTAATAACCATTGTTGTAAGAAAATTCTACCATATCCAGGTATTCTTCCCATTTGGTTGGCTGCTACATCACGTACATGCGTAGCGTGTCTTCCAGAACTTGGTTTACCCACTCTATTTGAACATATTCCTGGGGATGATAAGCAGTGTTAAAGTTTATTTGGATCCCCAGACCTGTAAACAGAGTTTCTAAAAATGCAGAAGTAAACTTAACATCTCTGATCGAAATAATAGTTTTTGGAATGCCGTGTAGTGTGAATATTTCTCTCAAGAAAATATCAGTTATCTATATAGTCTTGTAAGTAGACTGTATAGGTATGAAATGTGTATATTTACTCAATCTATCAACTACCACCATGATGGATTCATTGTGATTCTTTGACCGTGGTGAACCCGTAATGAAGTCAAGGGATATGACCTCCCACTTCCATTCAGGTACCGGTATGGGCTGCAACAATCCTGCGAGATGTTGGTGCTCCACCTTGACGTGTTGACAATCCAAACATTTATTTAAATATTTAGTAATATTTTTACACATACCAGGCCACAAATATACTTTTCTAATAGCAGATATCATTTTCTAGTATCCTAAGTGACCCACATAATTACTTCGATGGTATTCATCCATGATCAACTCTTTTAGGTCCACACGGTTTGGTACATACACCTTTCCTCTAAAAGTTAGCATCTAATCATTATTTAATCCATATTCAAAAGTACTTCCTTTCTTTCTGGTCTCTTCCATTTGCTGCCAAAGGAATTGATATTCTGGATCTTTCTGTGTTTCTTCTTTTACTTGATCTAGGAATTTACTTTCAAGCTGATTGTAGTAAAGCTCATAAACACAATGCAGTTTTCTACTTAAAGCATCAGCCACCCAGTTTCCTTACCTTTCACATGCTGGATGTCCATATCAAACTCACTTAGAAAGGCATTCCATCTTATCTGTATGGAGTTTAAATCAGCTTGTTTGAAATAACTAGTCAAGCTGCTATGATCTGTCTTTACCCAGCAAGTAGTGTCTCCATACCTAGAGCACATGTATTACTGCTATAAATTCTAGATCATAGGATGACTACCTTTTTTCACGTTCCTTTAAATTTCTTGACTCATATGCCACTACTTTGCCTTCCTGAGATAAAATTTCCCCAACACCATATTTACTAGCATTTGTAAAAACTTCAAATTCTTTGTTGGGGTTGGCTACCCTGTTAATTTCTACTTATGTTCTATGCCATTTCAGATTAGGGCACAATACTGAAGAAGATAGAACATACTAATAGATCGATAGAAGACAATCCAAAACAGAGATAACAAATGGTGGCGTTACAGCGATCAGCAGGATTCTTCTACCAGCAAAGTCTCCAATAGGTCATTCAGCCAAGCGTATCACACATAACCCAAAACAACCCAAACAAAGAATAGTCCATATATATATCACAACCCCAATGCTATCCAGAGAGAGAGAATTCCTCCACAACAATTGTGTCAAATAAACTCTAAATCTCTCCAATATATAGCAATATTTGGGGGTGTGTGACACGTCCTTTAAGACATTTAAGTCTATATTTTATTCCAAGCCGACCTAGCACATAAGCGGAATAAATTCAAAGTACATGTTCTGCTCATCCGATCGAGATGATCTTTAGATCAATATTACACCTCTCCGAAAGAGGAATCCAATAAAAATATTGGGATCGTCATCTGAGCAACACAACCCGGAGTTTGGACCTAGTTGTCCAATTTTAACACTCCCTTGTTGGAAATATTTTCATTGATGGCAGTAGAAGCGTATTTGAAGCGAAACATGCAATGAAGGCGACAGAGAAATAGAGGAAGGCGATGGTGGCAGAGAAAGCAATAAGTGACGAAGAAAAGTCAAAATGTAACGATCCCCGCAGAAGCACGGTGGCTTAGTTATCGAAAAGCGAGAGACGAGCGAGGAAGCGACAAAAAAGCAACGGCCCAGGCGACTAAGTGAGCGAAGGGAAACCGTTATAAAATTCGGGGAGTAACACCTCAGCCGGCGTTATACATATAATACATAATCCTTATTCCGGGAATCGCTTAACTCCAGCGGCAATGCAATGCATATAATACAGAACCATATTCCGGGAATCGCACAGTCCAACCGGCGTTATACAACACAAATATTATTCCGGGAATCGCCTACCCCGATGGAGGATACATATATATATATCCATCATCTTACATATAAATGCCGCGCATTGCGTATGTTGCAAAGGACCAAGGCATATATATTATGTTATATAAGTGGAGCGCATAAAACAAAGTTTATAAGGTGGGACCCCTCCCCAATCGCAATCAGAGATTGCAAGGGCAGCAGAACATGTAACCAATAGGAAGTTGCGATTGGGATTGAAGTTCGGACCCGACGGGTCTATAAATCATGGTTAACATATATTTGAGTTCCAGGTCTAATCGCATTGGCACTGGTCAATCGCATCGGAGAATATATGAGTTGCGATTGCGATTGGAAGTTCGGACCCGATGGAGGTATGAATTATAATTCAAACGTGTTTGAAGTCCTTTCCCAATCGCATCGGCAAAACAAACCGTCGGAACGCATACTAAAAGACTTGCGATTGCGATTAAGAGCCGGGATGCATGAATTACATAAATTATAATTTCTTGGTTTTGAGTTGAAGTCCTAATCGCATCGGCAAATATCAATAAACAGTGACTAATCACAATCGGAAGAACTTAATGACGATTCAATCACATGGAAGTATTGAAGTTGTGATTGCGATCAACTCATAGCCGAGGAAGCGAACGTCGGATCGCAATCGGAGGAGACTCATTGCATTGGGAAGCGCGGCAAGTGGGCCTGAAAGGATTTCTTATATGTTAAGGGTTCATTAGTTACTCCGAGAGTTGATTTAAAGGTCTATTAAAAGACCATTAGTGTAATGAAAGTTGGGTTATATATATAAAAGGGATGTTATATATAAGCGTGGTTGCGATGATATTGGGGTCGTAAGGTGTCGTCTGGCAGACCCACGGGCCTCAGCGTAACGGGAGGGTGATTATCAATATAATACAATTGTAATATATGTATGTTCCGGCCTGCGGAACTCGCCACATCAACAAGACACTTGCTGTGTGTAAAGGGCTGGAATTTTCCCAGACTTATTGCCAATGGTTACATATTTATATAAAATACACTGATATAAAAGGCACAGTTACACATATGCAACAGTTACACCACAACAAAGGACAGAAGAGCAAACAGAGCTGAAAAGAGATAAAACACAGTCACAGAAAAGACAGACACAGTCAAAGAAAAGACAAATGCGCAGCGATCCAAAAGGCTGTATGAGTTGAGATGGAGCTCTCATTGTAATTAAATGTAATATTTTAATTGATTTATATTGTTGTGATGCATTGGCAAGTCTCCGGAAGAAAACAAAATCCCACTGTAATGTTAAAACAAGCACCTACAGTTATATTTTCTGAATGAGTGGATAAAAGAGATGAAGAGGCAGAAGGCAAAGAGACATGACTGTCCATTTCGAATTCCCAGTAGAATACGAAGAGCCATGATGCTAGTTTGTATAAAAAAGGGTAATACCCAAGGGGAGGGGATTGATAAAAACAGAATGAGAAAAGGAGAGAGTGTGAGAGAGAGAAAATATAGAGAATGCAGAATACAGAAGAATAAGGCAGAGAAGATTAAGAGAAGAAGAGCAGATACAGAACAGAACTGATATCTGGAGTAAATCAGCAAACATTCAGTTTGATAAATTGAGGAAGTTGAAGCTTCCCTATCGAGTTGTAGCTTGATAGCTGTCAGTTGTAGCTTACTAAGGTTGGAGCCTCCTGTAGGTTGGTGCCTGCAGAAAATTGAAGGGAGTTGGTGCTTCCTTGCAAGTTGTAGCTTGCAGAATTGAGGATAGAGCCTCCTGTAGGTTGGTGCCTGCAGAAAACAGTGGTGAGAAGGAGTTGGAGCTTGCCTTTGCATCACAACAATAATAAGATGTGGTTTTCTCCCTTTATGGGTTTCCACTTATATCTGGTGTCTCTGTGCATGATATTTATGTATTGATCTGATATGTATTATTTGCTTAATATCTGTTGCTCTCATATTAAGTCTACTGCTCTATTAAACTAATACTTTCTGATTACATTCTAAAATTACTCTCACATCAAATAGAGTTTGAAATGAAGGTGTAAATAAGTTTAATGAAAATTTTAAAAGATCAGGAATGTATTAAACTGATTCACCCCCCCCCCTCTCAGTTTAATTAGAGATTCAACAATTGGTATCAGAGCCAAGTTCCTTTGTACAAGTCTAACAACTGAAAGGAGATCCTAGGTTCTCAAGATGGCTAGTAAAGAAGGATGCTCAACCAATAAAGCCCCTTTCTTCACTGGTGAAAATTATGCTTTCTGGAAAATCAGAATGAAGACATACATAATGTCACTAGGAGTAGATGTTTGGGCTGTTGTGCAATTAGGATATGCCCCGAAGTCAACTGATACAGAGAAAGAAGCTAAAGAAAGCTTTGTAGCTAATGCAAAAGCCATGAATGCCATCCTGAATGGATTATGTGAAGCAGAGTTTATTAAAGTAATGCACAAAGACACTGCCAAGAAAATATGGGATACTCTTGAAGGCATACATGAGGGAGACCAGAAAGTAAAAACTACCAAACTTCAAGTATATAGAGCCCAGTTTGAAAACTTAAAAATGAATGATGATGAAGATGTTGGCAGCTTCTTCTTAAAAGTTGCAGAAATTGTTAACAATATGATAGCTCTTGGAGAAACCATACCAGAAAGTATAGTTGTGCAAAAGATTCTAAGATCACTCCCATCCAGATTTAATCCGAAGGTGTCTGCAATAGAAGAGACAGCGGATTGGGAGACTTTGACCATGAACCAGCTACTTGGAAATCTAACAGCCTATGAAATGAGGCTCCCACAGAAGAAACCAAGTTCGAGGGAAGCAGCGTTTAAAACAGAAAAGAAGAAAGAAGAAGAGGAAGAAATATGCTCTTGCTCTGATGAAGAAGAGGCTAGATTTGTCAAGAAATTGGATAAAGGATCAAGTAGATACAAAGGTAAACTTCCTTTTAAATGCTTTAACTGTGGAAGAGTTGGACATTATGCTGCTAAATGTCCTCACAAGAAAGTAAGAAATCAAGCTCAAGAATCAGAGAAAGACACATCAAAGAATTGGCAGAAAGGAAAGAAATTCAGCAGAAAATCCTTTTATGCTCGGCAAGACAACAGTGCATCTGAAGACTCAGATGAACCCTCAGGAGAAGAGGGAACCTCTGAATTTTTACTAATGGCCATAGAAGATCTTGAAGGACTCTTGCTAGAAGAAGAAGAAGAAGGGGAAGTCGATCTTGAGGGGAGCTAAGAAGTGCTTTGGAGGAGATTGACAGACTCAAACTAAAATGTAGAAAACAAAAAGAGATTCTCCTCAAATGTGTGAAAGAAGAACAAAATTCAGAAGTCCTCATGCAGCTGAAGGTAAAGCTTGAAGAAGCCAAGAAGATAGAAGATATATTACTTCAACAAATCAAAGATAAAACTCGAGAACAAGAGAAGCTGGAAGAAGAAATTCTGTGCCTGAGAAGGAAATTAGAAAGTGCTCAACAGAAAGTTTCTATATACCCTTCTCAAATGACAAGTTCTAGTAGGTTGAATGAAATCTTGGATGCTCAAAGATCTCCTCTAATAAAAATTGGGATAGGCTATGAAGGAGAATCAAGTAAAGGCAAAGAAAAGGAAAACAAAAATATAATTTTTGTGAAAGCAAAGAAGGTTGATGAAGCAGCCCAAATAATTCCTACAAAGGAAGAAACATGTAATGAGAAAGACAGAGACCAGAAGAAACCTCAAATAACAAAGATTGTAACAAATACTAAGACAACAGAGAAAAGATCATATATTCCTGATTATATCAAATTTGGAAGCCATCAAAGGAGATTCTTGCCTCCTATGAAGAATGCCACCTGTTATGTCTGCCACAAGCAGGGACACATTGTTGCATATTGTCATGCAAGGAGGAATGATTCAAACCAGCAAAAGAGGCAAGCATGGAAGAGACAACCTTACATCAGGTATGCAAGTAATTTCTATGGTTATTGTTTTTATTGTAAAGATTTTGGCCATAGAATTATTGAATGTAGAAAGTATGGACAAAGACTGATGTTCAATACCTCAAGGAGGTTTATGAGTCAAAGAAATTTTGTTCATGCTCACAATTCTACAAAAACTATAATCAAATGTTGTATATGCAATCAAATTGGGCATATATCTTCCAAGTGTTCTCTAAAGGGATATAATTCATCACCTCACAAAATATACCAAACAAAAGGGGGCCTCCAGTGGATAAAGAAGGTGAATAAATGTGACTTGGCTTTAACTGCTCAAGATTTGAAGAGTCGATGGTATTTGGACAGTGGCTGCTCTAAACACATGACAGGAGATAAAAACAAGTTTTTAACTCTTGACGAAAAGAAATCGGGCAATGTCACTTTTGGAAATGACAAATCAGGAAAGATCAAGGGAAAAGGATCAGTCAGCATAGACAATGGTAGAGGAAAGGCCCAAGATGTATTATATGTAGATGGGCTGAAAGAAAATTTACTGAGTGTCAGTCAGATGTGTGATAAAGGCTGTGAAGTTCTCTTTAGAGCACAAGATTGTGTAGTCAGATCAAGAACAACAGGAAAAACTCTACTCAAAGGTGTTCGAACAGAGATTAATGTGTACATAGTGAGAGAGGAGGATGAAGCCTGCCATCTTAGCAAACTCGAGGAGTCATGGTTATGGCATAAGAGATTGGGACATCTCAGCTTTGACCATATCATTAGACTGAGCGAGAAGAAAGCTGTCAGAGATATGCCAGAAATAAAAAGGCCCTCAAACACAATATGCAAATCTTGTTAGTTGGGGAAACAAACTCGCACATCCTTTAAATCTAAAGAAGAGTTATCAACAAGAAGACCACTGCAACTTGTGCACATGGATCTGTGTGGACCTGCAAGAACTAAAACACCAAGTGGAGAGTCCTACTTTATGCTGATAATAGATGATTTCTCCAAAATGACATGGGTTGCTTTTCTCAAGAATAAATCGGAAGCTCTGGACAAATTCAAAACATTTAAAGCATTAGCAGAAAATCAGACAGGATGCAAGCTGAAATGCATCAGATCAGACAGAGGAGGTGAATTCACTTATTATGACTTTGCAGACCTATGCAATGAACATGGCATAAAACAACAATTTACTATTGCAGGGACACCTCAGCAGAATGGAGTAGCAGAGAGACAAAACATATTTGTTCAACAAATTGCCAGAGCCATGATGCAAGAGAATAATATTGCTCAAACCTTCTGGGTAGAAGCAGTGCACACAGCAGTACATATCCTTAATAAAGCTCACTTAAGGCCAAGTAGTGACAAGACTCCCTATGAACTATGGCATGGAAAGCCAGCCTCAATCAAACATTTCAGAATCTTTGGTAGCAAGTGTTACATAAAGAATAATGATGAAAACCTTGGGAAATTTGATGCAAGAGCAGATGAAGGGATTTTTCTAGGATATGCTTCCAAAAGTAAAGGGTACAGGTGCTATAATAAGACTCTTCGGAAAATAGTTGAAAGTATTGATGTGAGATTTGATGAAGAATTTCTAAACAATACAAGAAATCCAGACTGCTGCAGTCCATCAGATAATCATGAAGAAGAAGATCATAATGATGATGAAACCAAAAAGACATCAGAAGATGCTGGATTAAACTCAAAAACCCCCTCAAGATACACTCAGAAGAATCATCCTGAAGATCAGATCATAGGAGACAAGAAAGCAGGAGTCCAGACAAGAAGGCAGCTAACAGAACAAACAAAAGAAGTATACATAGCCATGTTATCACAAATAGAGCCAAAGAAATTTGAAGAAGCCAGCAAGGACAAGTATTGGATAAAAGCAATGAATGAAGAATTGGACCAAATCGAGAAGAACAATACCTGGGAACTAGTTCCTAGACCTATTGAGAAAAATATCATTGGTTCAAAATGGGTATTCAAAAACAAAATGAATGAGCAAGGACAAGTAATCATGAATAAAGCAAGGCTGGTCTGCAAAGGATACTCACAAATAGAAGGACTTGATTATGATGAAACATTTGCCCCTGTAGCTAGAATGGAAGCTATCAGAATGTTCCTGGCATTTGCATGCTATCAAGATTTCAAGGTATATCAAATGGATGTAAAATCTTCTTTTCTTAATGGTGATCTAGAAGAAGAAGTGTACATGGAACAACCAGAAGGTTTTTCATTGACAGATAAAGAAGACTATGTATGTAAACTGAAAAAGGCCCTATATGGACTGAAACAGGCTCCTCGTGCTTGGTACTCAAGACTGGATACATATTTGCAAAAACAGGGTTTTAAGAGAGGTGGAGTAGACAACAACCTATACATAAAAGCCCATGAAAATGAACTTTTGATTGTTGTAGTGTATGTTGATGACATTATGTTTGGAAGCAACAAAGATGATCTAGCAAAAGGGTTTGCTGATGAAATGAAAACAGATTTTGAAATGTCTATGATCGGAGAGCTCAGTTTCTACTTGGGACTACAAATTCAGCAAAAGAACACAAGTACATTTATTTCACAAGAAAAATACATAAAAGAAATGTTGAAAAAGTTCAAAATGGAGGACTGCAAACCTGTGTCAACTCCCATGACCACAGGTTGCAAGCTGTGTGCTAATGATGGGTCTGCTGACATAGATCAAAGAATTTACAGATCCATGATTGGAAGTCTATTGTATCTGACTGCATCAAGACCAGACATCATGCTAGCAGTAGGATTAGTGGCTAGATATCAAGCAACACCTAAACAAAACCATCTTCTGGCAGTCAAAAGAATATTCAGATATCTATAAGGAACAATACAGTATGGACTTTGGTATCCTAAAAGAAAAAAATTCACTTTATCAGCATACACAAATTCAGATTGGGCCAGCTGTGTGGATGATAGGAAGAGTACAAGTGGAGGTGCATTCTATCTAGGAGAAAGTCTGGTGGCATGGCTAAGCAAGAAACAAACATCCATCTCTTTGTCTACAGCTGAAGCAGAATATATAGCAGCACCAGCATGTTGTACACAAGTCATGTGGATGAAGCAAACTCTTCAAGACATGAAGGTAAGCATTGATGAACCTATTTCAATCAAATGTGATAATACAAGTGCTATAAGTATATCTAAAAATCTTGTACTTCACTCAAAAACTAAACATATTCCAATTAAGTATCATTTCCTCCGAGAACAAGTGGCTCAGAAGATAGTAAAGCTGGAATATGTACCAACGAAAGAACAGATAGCTGATATATTTACCAAACCTCTTGCTAGAGAACCATTTCAATACTTGAGAGATAAACTAGGGGTAGTATCTGCAGATGCTACTCTTTGATATAAAGAGAAAGCACAGTCTCAGGGGGAGAACAAAACGAAGATATCATTCCAGGGGGAGAACAGCCAGCAAGATAAGCATAAAACAAGTCCACAGGATCAGCATTATCAGTATTATCAGCATTATCAATAGTATCAGCATTCCAAAGCAACAAGAACCGTTCAATCGTAAAATGCATATTACAGGCATTACAAATGAAACACAACTATAAAACATATATTGGCTCACTATACCAAAGTGTTCTCTCAACAAGTTTCATACATCACTCTGGAGCAGCATAGTCCAATTTCAGCAGAAGAGGACCTAAACGTAACTCAGAGAAAGGAAATGCAACGACAAAACCCATATAGAGAGATGAGGCGTCGTCCTTTGCCATTGATGTCAAAGGGGGAGGAAGAACAAACAACAGGAGGAAGAGCAGGCAAACAGGAAGAGCAAGCAACAAGAGAAAGAGAAAGCAAACAGAGAAAGTGGATTGCCATCAATGCTAAAGGGGGAGACTGTTGGAAATATTGTCATTGATGGCAAAGGAGGCAGCACTCAGGCAAAGGAGGCAGCACTCAGGCAAAAGAGGCAGCGCTGAAGCAGAGGAAGGCAAAAGAGGCACAGCGAAAGCAATAGAGGCAGCAAGAAGAAAGTCAAAATGTAACACTCATAGAAGCACAGTGAAGAACCGTTATCGAAAGGTAGAGACAGAGGCAGAGCGACAGAAGCAGCAGAGGCAGAGGCAGAGACTAAGTGACAGAGGCAGAGAGCCGTTACAAAATTTCGGGAATCACACACTCCAACCGGTGTTATACATATAATACATAATCCCTATTCCGGGAATCGCTTAACTCCAGCGGCAATGCAATGCATATAATACAGAACCATATTCCGGGAATCGCACACTCCAACCGGCATTATACATATAATATAACACAAACATTATTCCGGGAATCGCTTCACTCCAACGGCAAAAATATATATAAACATATATGTGCAGCGCATCACATAAACAAAGGTCTAAGCTCAAATATATAAGTGGAGCACTTTATTAAAGAGCGCACAAAACGAAGATTTAAATGGCGGGACCCCTCCTCAATCGCAATCGGAAATCGCAAGGGGAGCGGAACATCACAACAGAAAGTTGCGATTGCGATTAAGAGCTCGGACCCGATGGGCGTATAAATCATGGTTAATATATATTTGAGTTCCAGGTCTAATCGCATCGGCATTGGTCAATCGCATCGGAGAACATATGAGTTGCGATTGCGATTGGAAGTCCGGACCCGATGGAGGTATGAATTAAAATTCAAACGTGTTTGAAGTCCTTTCCCAATCGCATCGGAAAAATACAATGAACAGTGGCCAATCGCAACACATATTAAAAGACTTGCGATTGCGATTAAGAGTTCGGACCCGATGGGCTTATAAACCATGAGTAACAAGTTTTTGAAGTCCGACATGATCGCATCGGAACAACCCAATCGCATCGGAGAATATAAGAGTTGCGATTGCGATGCGATTGCGATTGGAAGCCCGGACCCGATGGGCTTATAAACTTTGATTAATAAAATTTGAATCCCAATCGCATCGATATTAGTCAATCGCATTGGCAAAGAACAGTGAACAGTGACTCAATCGCATCGGAGTATTTGAAGTTGCGATTGCGATCAATCACAATCGGAGCAGGAGCGATCAATCGCAATCGGAGGAGAATCAATGCATCAAAGAGTGGTATCGAGAGTGTAGGTCACGAGTTTGATACACACCGGCTCGCGTTGGGGGGAGATTGTTGGACATTGGATAAACCAACCGCTCCAGGTGTGTTTCGTGACATGGACTAAACGCACTCTCGTGGTGTTAGCCATCGGTATTTTTTACATGTTAGTGATGACTATATCTTCAGCTGAGTTTTCTAGAAACTGATTTCCTTATGTCAATATGTCATCCAGAAAACCCTCCCAAAACTTTTTCGCCTTTCTACCTATTCAGTCCACCCCTAGCAAAACCACAACCTCCTTGTCAACAATCCTATCTAACTTCAGCCTTATTGACCTGCCCAGCAGCCTTAAAAGGCAAATCCACATCTATTTCAGAAGTCTACCCTATGTTAGGAAGTGGCGTTTAGGACTTTTCACCTTTGGCAATCATCAAAAAGCCTCCATCTGCAGCAGACCTACCATGACTGATCCCTTAATTTACAAATGAAGTTGACAAACAGCCTTAAGTCGCGCCACTCATATTCCCTAGGTCTCAGCACTGCATGAAACCTATTCTCAAGCTGACTAGTAGGTTTTTCACTATGTTCTATGGTTCTACAAAGACAGGAAATGTATTTCAATCTCATGGAGTAAATGTTTGAGTTTACAGTTAGAGGAACAACTGCTTCTAAATGTATTGTGAGCCTGAGATGAAGCTGCAAAACAAAAGTCACTCATCAGGACCTTACAGCTCTTTCCAGCATGAAAATCACAGTAAGAAAGGGTCGCCACTGTATCAGCAAAATGGTAAATCATCAAGGCCCAGAAACTCCTTCATTTACAAGCAGAGGGTTAGTGCGCCTCCTTCATACATAAGCAGAGGGCGCAGGCCAGTGTTGACTCAGAAGGTTGCAGAAGCCCAGGTTTGCCTTTACTGAAACAATGAAACAAATCTTCAGGTTTCATGAATGTAATTGTTGACCATAATAGGAATATAGTGGAAATATGATAAGCTCAAAGGAAAGGGGAGTTTGGCCTGATAAAAGAGCTCATTTCAAACTTGCAAACCATATGGATTGTTGAACTCTAGAAGGATCTGTCATCAGTAAACATCCAAATCATAAGAGGCCTGTTTTGGTTCAAAATCAAATAGAACAGATGTTAACCAATGCCATTACACAGGCAGGAGAAATTTCTTGGTTTTTCAAGAAAACACTGACCTTCATAGTCACAAAGAGTTTTTTTCAAAATAACAGGTCATGAGATGAACAAGCCAAATGATAAATATCTCAGCAACCTTAGAACAGTGTTACTGTGGCTAGGTTTCCTTCTAAAAACACAGTGATGCTTGCAAATAGTGATGCCTAGATTGATGTTGTTCAAATGGTTTACTTACCACCACATTCAGAGAAAGGCTGTGTCTAGCATAGTGGTAAAAGGGGCCTTCTGATACTTTACCCGATGAAGAGCCTCCTCCATATACGAGCAGATGGCCAAATCATTGCAGGCTGTTGAAAACTGGTGAGTCCAAAAAGTGCAGGAAGAAGATACAAAGAAATTGAATAAAGGAAGGTGCTACTGTTTATGATATAAATGTATTGATCTCCCTCTTCAAAAAGCTATCTGTCAACAGTCCATCCAGTAGAGAGGAGAAAATATTGAACATATTTTATGCTATTAGTGCCAAAGGAGCAGTTGATTTAAAAAGGGGTTAAAAACATTCCATGATCACCTGCCCAGAAATCTAAAGAAGGTCCTTTGAGTAAACAGTGAAGTAGAGTATGAAAGCAAGCCATCAAGAGAGCACACTTACAGTCCCAAGGAAAGCTTGTGAATCACCTGGAAGCAGCAATCATCAAACACTTTGAAAGAACACAGGCTATCTTATGTTGAATAACACAACAATCGCCAAGACACAATGGTCATCATTCCAAAGGACAGATTCAACACAAAGATATAGTATAGAAAGAGCAGTGGAAGGTTACCAAAAAGGAATAAAAGTCATTTCACAGGTGAATGCTAGTACTGGTGATGCAAAGATTTTGGTACTCCTGTTTCAAAGAACTCTCTGTCTGACTATACCTACAGTAGGAAAGGGGAAATATTGAAAATATGTGTGCCACTGATACCAAAAAAGAAAATTGTCTCCTTGAGGAAAGATCAAGCAACAAGACAATGTCAAATAGCAAATCACAGCTTTCAAATGTTTTAGTGCATTATGAAATAGCCCTTCCTTGCTAACAATCACCAAGAGGGGAAGCAGTGAACATATTTCAGTTATGAAATGGTTCTGTGTGCAAAAAGAAGTAACACAATGATCAGAGCAAAATAATGACTATGTATCAAAAGAGTCCTGTTTTCATATTGCCCAGGCTTGTCTTTTCAGATGGAGGAGGCGAGTGGTATTTAATCTAATAAACAGGTAGAGGAAGTTGGTTGTGATGAATTATCACTGTTTATATGTCTTATAACAAACCACTTGTTACCATTCCAGAGAGCAGATGTAGCACATGACTGTGTAGAAAAGGGACCTGCAGACAAGACCTTCTAAAAACTTTGTCACCAAGAAGTTTTCCCCTTTAAAGTTATTTTTCACTGTGTTCCAAAGATTTTTTAGCCTGTGAACATTGTTGGATAGTGTAAAAGGAAGAAAGCACCACCTTTATTTTCAGGGAAAAGAGCACTGTATACTACTCCTGCAAACAGAGATTTGAAAACCCACTGTAAGTAAAAAATGAAGGAGTTGTCAAAACAAAAATGACAAATCACCTGTGTTATTGAAACACCGTAGCAGAAGTGGCGGTGTTGGTCGAATTAAATTGATCAAAGGTCAGAGCTCGGGGTTAAAGGGCGATATATATATGCAAATCACGAACCCACTGTTTGAAAAAAAAACAAACAGAGTTTAAAAGTAATGTCAAAATCCGAAAGGGTAAGTAACCGTTGGAGAGTCGTGGTGATATAGTAGCAAAGGTAATTATGGTGTAAGTCTTCATTTTCAAAAATCTGAAGAGGAGTCCACCCGCATCCAGCATCAAACAAGCAAGAAAGTTGGGCGAAAATTCAAAAATTTTCTCTCAGAAGCGGCGCGACGTGCCTGGGATCTGGCGCGACGTGCCTGGGCGTCATTTTACACAGGCTTTCAACGCCGGCGCGACGTGCCTGTAGGTGGGCGCGACGTGCCTGTAGGTGGCCGCCCGACCGCACGACAAGTTCACCCGACACCTTCCTCCTGCGCGACGGGTTTTCTCCGGAGGTTGCCGCGCCCCTTTTTCAAGCTATCCAGGGTTTCTTGCACCCTCTCAAGCGAGCATCCATCAATTCCGAGGTATTTTCATGAGCTCTCATCGTGTGCAAGGTGTTGATAAGTGATAAACTGTTTGAAAATCCCGTACCTTGCTATTTTGCTAAAAACAAAGGCATTGTTCCTACACAGTGAGATGAGGTGATTGAAATACAAGGTTTTGTGGCTGAGAACCCTTTGTATCGTTTTCAAAATCATTGTATTTATTGACAGCAGAGTTTTCAAGAGCAGAATGACTGTTGCCTATCTTACAAGCACTCTGTAACAAACTGCCCCTCCTATTTCACTAGATTTCACTGCTGTAAGTTTATTGACAGAGAATTCCTAAGGGTGGATAGGGCCATTTTTCTAGAGGGCAAGGTTTGTTGGTGGTCAAATCTGAACTTTGAAGGCAGAGGTATACCAGTGATTTCTTAAAAAACTTCACAAGATGAAGATTGTTGAATAGAGTAATTTTGAGGGTGAAATAAGCCCATGTTCTAGAAAGCACGGTTGTTGATGATCAAGTTTAAAAATTTGAAGCCAGAAGTACACAGTACACTGAGGAACAGAGATTATTGATGGCTAGATTTTGACATTAAGGGCAGAGGTACCAAAGTGGTGTTGAATTTCTCAAAACTTCACAAGTGAAAATGGCCATCGTCTAAAAGGGCAGAGTGCTTGGTGTTTGCATTTGATATTAAAACAGAGGTGTAGGTATTATGTTGATCTCTTAAACTCACAAACAGAGAGTATATTTCCTAAAAACCACTGTTACACTGATTTTACACCTAAACTAAGCCTGCTTTTTCATTGCACTGCATTATATCATTCTGAAGATTGTTGGAAAGAGTTTTCTGAAGGTGAAACAGGGCTATTTTCTAGAAGGCAGGGTTGTTGGTGATTGGGCATTTGTTGATGATCAAGTTTACATTGAGGCCAGATGTACAAAGATGATGATTGACTTCTCAAATTGCATGAGTGGAAGGTGTTTTCCTTAACACTGTGGGCTAATTTTTCACCTAGCCAAAAGGTCTCCTCCCTTTTCCACTGTGTGGTCTCTACAGAAATCTGCTAACAGAGGTATTTTTCAAGATAAATGATCTGAAGAACAGGGTTATTATTTTTGAAGTTTGGTATTGAAGACCCAAATACAAGTGTAAGCAGGCCTCTAACAAAGTCACAAGAGGGGTGATTGTTCAAGACTGTGCACAGAGAATCTACAAAGCAGTTTCTTACACATAGTACCATTGTTAAGAAGGATACATAGCTGAAGTGTATCCAGATTTGAAGAACTGTTGTTAATAAGTGTAGAGGGGGATTATTCAAGGCAGCATTGTTGCATTTCATCCAAACCACAGTGTCCATATCTGTCCAAACAGTCCGGTAGCCTGTTTCAATCCAGCAGAGCATTTTTCATACATTGAAGGCAGTGTGCCTCTTCCAAAGCCTGTTTCAAGTCAAAATGCCTCCAAAACGAGATCACAAAGGCGGGCAACATAAGAGATATGAACCTATCTCCATAGAAGAAATCAATGCTCATCCCTCAGTGCTTTTCAATTTCCATGAAGTAGGCTGTCTTGAATTCTGTCAGAGGATAGAAGAAGTCAAGAGTTTCTCGCCACTTACACATTTGTGCGCTTTGAGATTCAAGGACAAACACTTCCAGTTATCAGGTCTTGACTTCAAAATCTCTCCAAGGTATGTATCCAAAGCTACCAAGATCCCGTATCATGGTGAAAAGTGGTTTAAGCAAGCGCATCTTGATCTGGAGGATTATAAACCTTTCATCAAGCCGGAACATAGAGAAACCATCACTACTATTTTCCCTTTCTCCTATCTTCTTGACAGTTATGCTCCACTAATGAAGGCCATAATGAGATATTTCACTTGTGAAGGGAGGTTTAGCCAAATTTTTTCCTATCATGTTCGCTTGTTGATGCATTTTACTAGAAGCAGGCAATTAAACCTTCCATACTTTTTGTCCAAAAGCATAGAGAAAATGGCAGCTACTGTCCAAAAGAAAGCTCCACCTCAGCAAATCCCTTCTCTCTTTCATCATTCCTTGATCAAAATCATTTTCTTACACCAGCTGGAGAAGAAAGGAGTTTCATGGGATTCATTCATTAGCCATGCCGATTTCGCCACTGTCCCTCCTGTTCATGTGTCTCCTACTCAGCCTGTCCATCGCCCAGTGCCTTTATCACTGGGCAGCCAAGTAAACAAGGAGAAGGAGAGGGCAGTGAGCCACAGGGAGAAAAGGAGGATGATGAGCAGCAGCAGCCATATTTTGAGGGACAGCAGCGGTTGGATATCATTGGACAGCAGCTAGAGGTTGGTGAACAGCATCAAATTCAGGAAGAGGGACAGCAGCTAGAGGTTGATGAACAGCATCAAATTCAGGAAGAGGAACAGCAGCAGACAGAGGTTGAAGAGCAGCAGGTTGAGCACACAATTGAAGCATCTTTTGAGCCACAAGCTGGACAAGATGTTGAGGAAGGACAGCAAGCTGAAGCTGTCTCCTCAATGGTGACCAAAACTGTCCCTAAGAAGGGGAAATTGCCCAAAAAGACAACTCCTAGCTTACCAAGGAGGAAGAGCGCTAGATTGGCCTTCAAAGGCAAAAGTACAGTTAGAGAAAGCGCCAAGCATAGAGGTAAATCAGCTGTCATCCCTATCCCAAGCGATGACAGCGACAATGAGGCACGCATCCTTGAAAACCTCCTCATTCACAAAGAAGGGCAAATTGAGGTGTTACAAGAAGATCTCCAAAGGGCAAGGAATTTCAATCATTTCTTGGAGGTTGAGAACAAACAAATGAAGTTTCATGTAGCTATCCATGAAACAAGCGCGATCAAGTACAAGAAAGAGGCAGAAAAGGCACAAGTAAGAATTGAAGAGCTTATTGGTGAATTTGATGATGAAGAGGAGGAGGACCAGCCTAGGCAAAAGAGGCCTAGAACCATCGGGCTTAGGAGAGCCTTGGAGAAACAGAAAGCTGAAGAACAAGCTCAGTTCAATGCCTTTCCTCTCACTGCCCTCTTCGAACAGGAAATTGAGGAAAACAAGGAAGCATGGCTTGAGAGGGCCAACCAGCATTTGGAGACAAAGCTTGAGAAGGAAAACAGGGATCTTGAGCTACAGAGAAAGAGAACTCTTCACTTTCAGAAGCTAAATCAATTTGCCAGGCGCAAATTGAAGGTGGCACAAGAAAAATTGAAGAAATTGAAGGAGAGGCGCCTAGCACGGAAAGAAGCAAAAAGCACATCAGCCCTTGATATTTTGGCTTCAGCTTCGGAGCATGTTTCTATGGACCCTTGAGGGTCATGCATGCCAATTTTGGGCCTGTTTCGGAAACTTTTTGTTTTTTGGCATTTTTTGGGTTTTTGGCCAAAAACTCATAAATGCGCCATTTCAGTTTGATGAGTCTTCAAGGGAGGAGGGTGATACCAATGGATTCCATAATTTCATGAGCAGCTCTCCAGCGATTTTCAGGGCATTTGAAGATCATTCGCCCCCTCAAATTGGCGAAAAACAACCTCATTTTGCACATTCTGCCCGCCATATCAGCAGCCTGCTATTTTCTGGGTTTTTGCACACAGGTACAGTTTTGAGGGACTTTCAGAGATCATATTGAGGTGATTCCACTTGCATTGGAAAGAAGACACAGAGAGCTTTCCAACGAGCCATCATGAGCCTCATTTCGACATCGGGAAGGCTTCCATTTGCATCCAGCAAATCAGGGGACCTTTTTCAGGCATAAATATGAAGTATTTTTGCAATTTTTGAACTCCAAAAATTTGCTTTTCCCAAATGTGCGTTAGGCTATTTTTATCATGGGAAAATCATGTAAAGTCAATATAATTTCCGTTTTTAGCAGTTTTTTAGATATTTTATTAGATATTTTGTGCCTTGGGCTTTGCAAAGCCTCAAGGACAAGTTTAGATATTTTGACTTGGCCAATGGGATGGCTAGTTGCTCCATGAGGTTTTCCTCCTTCTAGCCTATTTATCCCATGGTTCTCATTGTAAATCAGAGGCTGAACTTGAGAGAAGAATTAATGCATTGGTCATATGAGCTTTGAAGAATACACTTGAGTTATGATGTTTGGATTGCCTCTTGGATGCTTTTGAGGAATGTTGAAGGCTTGTTGATGGATTCATTGACATGGTAGAATGGTATAGTGCTTCTTAATGTTGTTTTGTCTTCTAGTTTTCACTCATATTTCATTTTTCTTGCTGCTATAGATCAGTAAAGATTGATTTTGAGACATGCCCATGGAGGCACCTCAAAATCCCTGAATCTTCATGGCTTGATGTTTTCTTCTCCCTTAGTTATGCTAAAGAATTCTTAGCTGCTCTTTAGTAACCTAAGGTATTGTTGCTAAGTTTTATTCATCAGTTCCATGTATATTGAGTAGGATGTATGGTTTTCCCTACCTACCTATCAGCTGCCCATAGTTCTGTCCATAAAACTTTCTCTTTGACTGATTTGTTGATCATTTTGTTGAACCAAGGAGGCCTAGTTTCGATCTAGCCCTGTGCCTAAAACTATGAAAACTTATTTGTCCAAGTGCCCAATGACTTAGAGACTATGTTTAGGCGTTCCGGCATAGTTCATGAGTTGTTAGTTTGTCTCATGTGTTTTCCCCAAAGTCTGATAGCCTTTTCCCGAAGTTAGAGGGTCTTATACCTCTATGTATGGCTGGAATGTTTGATTTCTATGTGTTGATTAGCTTATAGTTATTCCTAGCATGATAAATGGCTTGCTATTACATGTTTATGTCTGCTATTAACTAGTTTGCACTTGAAATCCCTTGTCTTTCACCAACTTATTGTTCATTTAATCCATTTTGCCCAGAGATCCCTTCTATTGTGAATCAAATCGACCCTACAGCAGCTTTACATCATCGCCTCATTAGCTTCCTTGACCTGTTTGACCCCATAGCCCAATTTATCTACATCTTGTCATCCAGTTTATGTATTTGATCAGTTTCATCCCTCACAAACTTAAAAACTAAAAAAACCAAAAAACACAATTCATAACTAGCCTAATATCAGAACATCGAAAGTAAACACACCGACATCTTCTACACATATAGAGAGAGACCTCTCTGAGTCCAGGAAGGCTAGGTCCTTGGGCTCCAAAGCTTGGTTTGATGTTACATCGTCATTTGGCCGATTGGCTAGCCAATCGGCGAAACACGGGACTCCAACAAGTTTTTCATTGATTCAAATAAGTTCTATCATGATTACCACTTGCTTTGGTAGTGCTTGAAGAGAGCTGCTTAACACCTCAAATGCTCTTGAATCAAGGGATTTTTCTAAGACAAATTTCACTCAGAATCCCCAGCAGAGTCACCAGAAATGTTAGACCTCTGTAATTTTAACAGATTGGTAAGACTAAAGTTGCAGAGACAACATTATGAACCACTTTGGGATTCTAGGATCTAGCCCTCCTGAATCCAGAGAGGGATCTCTCTTATAAGTGCAAAGATTTATTTATCTTTAAGGCTTTTAGTATGATATTATGCTAGTTATTAAGAACAAGGGTTTTTTGTTTGTTTGGATGGTTGAGCATGATTTTTAATTGAGTGGAAAGTCCTAAAAATGAAAGAGTTTCAAAGGGGTGAAGGTGTGAACAATAAGAACAAGATTTATATGATAGGATAGATATGAAACAACACTTAATCCATTGGGCTATGGAGTCATAAAAGGGTTTAATTGTGCAACAATTTCAAGAGTGATCCAAGGGGAAAGTCATCTATATCAAAAGATATTTTAGAATTAAATGATGGAATGGAAGATTAAAAGTGTTGAGAAGGTGTAAAAAGCCAATAATTTCAACAAGGATTTATCAACTTTCCATACAAGAAAAGCCTTTTTAAGCAACTGTTTAAAACCAACCAAAGACAGGGCTAACCTTAAAATTCTTTGGACAAGCTTGTATTAAAGCTAACTTATCAGACGAACAATCCAATGATCCACTTGACTACTTTTAGAAAGGATGAAAATAGATAAGAAAACAAAGTGCAGCTTAAGATCAAGCAAGATATATTACAATCAAAACCTGCTTTAGCATAATTTTAGGGAAACCTTCAAAACAACCTTTGGGGAAAGAAACTAGAAGACAGGGTAAACCATAAACTTTTCTAGTCTAACTCTACTCAGCATGTAAAGAAAATATCTTTCAAGAACTTCCTTTCAAGTTTTGCACATCAAGACATGGACAAACCAACATCCCTTGATAATGTTTACACTTAACTTAAGTCATTATTAAATACACAATTGGAGGAAAGCATAAAGATAAATCTTATCAGTGAGAGTAGGGTACTTTTAACAGTAAATACTAGCTCTATATTTGCTGTTCTTTATCAGAGTAAAGTGAACAAAATGGCATACATGAAAGGAAAACAAGTAACAATAAGAAGTACTTCACCAATGATATAGACCAGGATCCCAAAAATTAGCTTATATATTGATTGTTAATCCAGTTACATGTAGAAATTTGAATAAATGATATGTTATCCACTGAGATTCTCCTAATCACACACTATTTTATCTTCATGCACAATACATAATCTCTTCTACCATTGATCATTAATTTTGGAAATAAAAACAATCGCATGCGCACATTAAAACCATAAACAATCACACATATGAACACAGTATTTAATGGGAAAGATTAAAGCTGAAAACCCCCAACTATCTGTATATTATATGTCATAGAGATCATGTAACAATCATTATAGAAAGCTCCTCACAAGCTCTTAGTACAATCTCGAATTGCTACACACTAATCAAGCTAGATCTAGCAAAAAACATGCTCCAATCTTTGCCACCTGATAGCCTGCCTCTATTGCGTAATCAATGCTGAAGAATGGCTCATAAATAACTTTGAACCACCTGGCTTGTATTGCTCAATCATCATTGGCATCTCCAATCACTGGTTGTTGCAAATCATGCAACAGAATAGTCACAACTGATAGTCACACTGCTCTTTCACCTATCTCTTCACTGGTCTCCACTAAAACTGTCCATGCACTGAAGTTAACTGATGTATTATGTTGATCATGTTAGAATTATGTTAAATTATGTTAAATTATGACAAGCAATCCCCTTTAAACCCCCTCTGTTTGGCCTATAAATAATTTTTTTTTGCCTATCGTTCCCCTCCTCTAAAATCAGAATTGCATAAAAAAGGGCCGAAATCACACATTTCTAAATATTTAAGGCCTAGCACCTTCAGCCCTAGCCCCCTAAGTATTTTTCTCCATGTAACCTGGATGCTAGACCAAGCTGTAGCGCGGAGAGTGCTTATCGCAGGTGGATATCAGGGGTAGTATTATCCGTTGATCTGTACAGATCGGATGGCCTACATTGATCAGTGTCGCACCCGTGGCCCAACCCATTTACCGCTCCGATCGCCTGTCCATCGTCCGATCAAACCATAAATCAACGGTCTGCAGCTCACCCGCCTTTGTGGTCCCCGCGCCCAAAAACACTATTCAAAAATTGGTGGTATCCATCGCACCGCCTTTGGAGGGCAGGCGGTATTTTCCATTTCGGAGCGATTCCACTCAGCGTATGACATGTGGCTCCGTCACTATTTCAAAACTGCCCCCTCATCGTGCGTTATTGTTCGGAATTTGACCCGACGCGATATGCATAATAACCGTCTGATCTGGGGCTCTCCATCCAACGACCATCGTACCCTGAAGATGCGCGAAAATTAACCCAAGGTATCCGTACCCCTGGCCCGCCAATCCATCACCCTCCGATATGTTTTCCACTGTCCATCTCCTCCTGAGATCGGACGGTCCAGATTTATTCGCACACCCGCCGTTGACCGATCCCGCCATGTCACCATTCCACGTGTTTTGTCACGTTTTCCTCCGTCCCCCCATATTTTTCATTCAAAGGTCAAAATGTTAAGTTTTCGCGTTTAATTTCCTGCATTTCGCCAACCTTCACCAGAGCATTTATCCGCCATTCTGCTGCATTTTTCCACCATTTCTCCAAGCTGTGCTGTCATCCTCATTATCCCTGTTGCATCCACCTTCCCGTGCATTTGTTTTCTTGACGATTTTGTGTATTTTGCAGGGTACAAACGGCGGTAAACCACCATGATTCACAGTCTCAATTACAGTAGCAGAGAACACCGGAAAGGACCATTTTTCAGAGGCTATAATTATGGAGAAAGGGTTTGGGAAGCTGTTACAACATGACTGCCATTAAAGAAGCAGGGTTAAATTCTGTCAAACCCTCCAGAGTCATTCAAAGCACAGATTTCGCGATCGGAGACATTAATATTGCAGACAGAGAGTATCAGTGAAAGGCAGAGAGTTGAAGGTGCATAATTGAAGATTTTCAAGCCTTAACCTAACCATTTGAAGAATACCAGATTGAAGACCCCGTGGATCACTCAGAGAGTCCATGCACATAAAACAATAACCTAAAGGTTTCATTTCAGCAGGATTTTCTTTCCAAGAAAGGACAGACTGCCCATGAGGTTTTTATTTCTCTACCGTGTTCCTGAAGAAACTTCCACCCAGTGCATTTATTTCAGAAAGCAGGCCACAGAGTACATACAGCACTATAGAGTCATCAAGCAGTATGGGCGTGCACGTTTCCGCCATCCTGTCTTTATGAGGCAAATTAAATGTTCATCATCGACTTCATTTACTAAGTTTTCTTTTTCTCCTATAAAACCCCCGAAGAACAGATTATTTAGGGTTCTAGATTTTATCAGAAAATTATGCAGTAGCAGGATTTTTGTATGCATTTTGTAAAAACTCTCATATAAATGTACAGAGCCCATTGGGTTTTAGTGAGGAGGAGTTCCGTCTTTAAAGAGGATTCTGGTCTTTGATGTCTCACAGTGTGTAACTTTCTCTCATATGTGCTATTTTAATTGATCATTTCGTTTCATCCGCCTTTCTTGTATCATGTTTCTGGAATGCGAGTGGCTCACTGGTTTTTGGTATGGATTTATCCTAGTTGATACCCATGCTTGAATTAGTCAAGCGCTTTAAATATGGCTCAGGTATGATATACTGTTTCACCATTCACTTCAATCATGTTTATGCTATATTAGTTTCTTTGGGAGGTTATTTTTAAAACACTATTGTCATGTATGGATTCTTAGATTGATAAGCCCATCACATGGTGATATTGTGTATCTGGATATCGTCTCAATGACATCTAGTATTCTCTTAATCTTTCATAAACAGCCAACACCTTCTGATAATTTATTTCTATGATGTATTTCTGAATTGGCCCTCTTTACAGTAAGCTTCCTCTGAATTGTCTGATGCTTTAATATTGGAGTTTTTCACGTTGCTTCTGCAGTGTTCCTTTCCCTGTATTTAGTTTCTGAAATATTTTGGTCCCATTCAAATTAATATTTCTTGTTTTCAGGAGATAGCATGAGAGCCTTTTGTTGATAACTCCCGTGTTATACCATATGCTCCTTGCTATATAAGATGTCCTAGGCACTGGTCTTTCACAACTTAAGACTGTCTCTAGGAACCATAACATCTTTTTGGTGCCGTTGCCGGGGAATGAAGTTGAGAAAATTTAAATCCCTGGGCCTCGACAAAACCTAATTCACTCTTCAAGTAGGTGAGTATGGAGAGTTGAGAGTTGTAGATCCCTCACCTTGGCGACTCCACTTTTTTTTATTAGATAAATTCACTTGCAGTCCTAGCTCCTTGTAAGCCACACTTGAGGTCAGATACGTCACAGCCAAAGACACTTTCAGTGTCTGCCCAGAGAAGATCATACATAGGAGGAATTGGAGGGAAAGGAAATCAGTCCACATTGAAATCCCTGAATTTTCTATAGAAAACTTCCCATCCTCTTCTTCTCAAGTAGCCCAAGTGCTAGGTCCTGACTCCACTGTGGGAGATACTGATTAATCTTCAGATAGTTCACCCCAAGGAGGTGTCTGATTTAAAGATAATTTTCACCCTACTCCTGAGGTCGAAGAGGTCAAGGAAGTCACTGAAGTATCTGCTATTAACAGACCGTTGTTCCCCTCAACACCTCGAGCTATTGTTCATTACATTCCTATTGTTATTCATACTCCACTTCCACCTCCTCCTCCTCCTTTTACTCATCAAACTATTGCACTACCTCCACCCCCTCCAATGGCCAATGTTCCAGGCTTCTTTTTAAATAAATATGCCCCCCTGGCATTACCTCAAGTGTTGAACGATATGCCACAGGATTATCTGAAGATTTTACCCCGATTCAATGGGGAAAATGAGATTGATGCTCAAAAACATCTTGAGGTCTTCTGTTATTTTGCAGAGATTTTTAATGTGGAACATTTAGATGTAGTCTTAAGGCTGTTTGTCCAATCTCTTGATGGTGAAGCTCAAAAATGGTTTAAGACATTGGCAGACCGTTCTGTTACCACTTGGGAAATAATGGAAGATAATTTTCTTAGGACATGGGGAGAGAAGAAAGATCATGGACATTGTCTTATTGAGTTTAACACACTCAAGAAAAGACATAATGAAGGGGTGTCATAATTTATCAAGAGATTTAATAAATTGTATCTGAGCCTTCCCGCTGATATGAAACCTCATCAAACTGCTGCTAAAGTTGTTTTCGTAGCAGCCTTTGACTCAGAAGTTGGTTTCTCTTTGAGAGAAAGAAAGCTTGCTACTCTGGATGATGCTCAGATAGATGTACTAGAGCTGGAGGAAAATTTCGCCTCCACTGGTAAATCAAAGGGAAAATCTGAACAAGATACTAGAAGAAGGGGCAAAGAGGAGGTATCTACCTCTAACCAAGACAGAGACTCAGCTAATGATAGAATTGAAGAAATGAACAAAATGATTAAGAACCTTTCTGGTAAGCTGGTCAAGCTTGAATTGGAGGCCAAGAATTCAGCCTCCAAGAATTTCCAGAATGCTCCAAACAGAGGTTGCAATCGTTAGTATAGGAAACCACCTCTGCAAATATTGCAAAGGGAACCAAGGGAACAACAAGATCAAATACCACACCCATTGTACTTGGAAGGTCCAGTAGATGATCCTACTGAAGACACTGCCTATGGACTGGAGGATGAAAATCTTGCTTTCTCGAATAGTGATGGAGAAGAATGCCCTTTGCAAGGAAATGATGGAACTGAGTGCTCATTGCAAGAAGAAGAAAAGGCTAGAGACACAGAAGACTCAGAAATTGATCACTATTGTAAGCAATTTGTTGATTTCATGCAAGCACAGTTCAATAGAAGATATGATCTCAAATCTTCTAGGAAGAGGACTCGTACTCAGGATCAAGAAGAAGAGCCACCCTAGAAAGAGGCACCTGCTCAGAAGGAGTCAATAATGCAGAAAGTCACAGACAAAGGTAAGAGGCCTCTAAACAAACCTTTGCAGTCTAATGAACAAATCCCTTCCTCTTCAAAAGTAGTCATTCCCCCTAATACCAAGTCTGTGTCAAAAGAAGTCAAACCCTCAGTTGAAAATAAAGAATCAAAAGAGGTTATAATAGAGAAGTCCTCTCCTATTTTCAGTCTACAAAAGGAACTTGAGAAGGTCAAAATCCCAGTTCCCTTGACTGAATTGTTGAAGCAACCTGCATATCAATCCCAAGTCACCTCTTTCATGCTCCCTCCAGAAGCACCTCTCATCCCAGATAGTCTCAACCTTCAAGAAGAAAGACCCATGGTTGTATTTGGCCCACATGTTGAGGAATTTTATGCTTCTACTCCTCCTTTCTACGTGTCTCTAGTGATTCATGATCTGTTATTACATAACTGTATGTTAGATTCTAGAGTTTCCCATAATATTCTGCCCTTGTCAGTCATGGAGAAATTAGGATTACAAATCACCCGTCCATACAAGGACCTCTAGTCATTTGATTCCAAAAGAGTTAAATGCCGTGGGATGATCAAGGATTTGGTGGTCAATTTGGCCCAAATCCCAGCAAAAAGTGTGGTAATGGACATCGTGGTGGCTGACATCCCAGCTCGCTTTGGCATGTTGCTGTCAAGGTCTTGGGGGAAAAAAATTGGTGGGTCAATCAAGTTGGACTTAACATATGCCACTATCCCAGTTTTTGGTGGCCAGGAGAGGAGATTGTACAGGGAAACTAGATTTTTCAAGATGGTTACTAAGGCTAACAACTTTGTTAATTCACCAGTCTACAGTAAAGAAGGAGATTTCTCATGCTTGATGCTGGAAGAAGATCAATATTATGCTCATGAACCATCCTTTTGCCAGATCAAGATTGAGCATCCCTTAGAGAGCCATGAAACAGGAATCTGGACACTTCATTTTAACGAAGCAAATTCAAGAGAAGGTAATGGAGCTAAAATACTATTGATTTCTCCTACAGGAAAATGGGTACCATTGTCTTTCAAGCTAGAATATGAAGCCACTAATAATGTGGCTGAATATGAAGCACTTCTGTTAGGTTTGCAGACAGCCAGGGGCATGAATATACAAAGTTTTAAAGTTCTGGGAGATTCAGAACTAGTGGTTAGACAGGTCAAGAATCAGTGTCAAACCAAACATCCTCGGATGAGGGCTTATAGGAATGAATTTTGGGACATGATAGAGAATTTTTTCTTGACATTTAATATCCAGTTCATGCCCCGGGAATAGAATAGGATGGCTGATTCCCTTGCCGTGGCTGCTAGTACATTCTGTCCACTACAGAACCCTCTCTTAAGGTATGAAATTGAGGTACGCTATCGACCATCAATCCCAGATAACATCAAGCACTGACAGGCATTTTAGGATGAAGAATAGGTGAATAGATTCCTGAAAACAGTAGGAGAATTCTCCAACATGGAGATTGATGCTGATGAAGAAGAAGGGACTGAAGACACTTCAGAAAGAAATTGGGAGAAGAAAATGGCAGGTAATAAAGTGTTGCAATTGAAGGGAAACATTATACATAGACGGCTAGTGCCTCTAGAAAGATTATTTGACAAGAATGATGTTCCACTACAACCGAGCAAAGTGGTAGAAGAAAATCAGGTAGAAGACCTGAATATTGGTATTGATGCTGACCCCAAAATTGTAAAATAATCCAAGAAGGTCCCAGAAGAATATAAAAATCTGTACCAGAAATTATTTCAGTCTTACAAATATGTGTTTGCATGGTCTTATCAGGACCTAAAAACTTTTGACATCAGTATAATGCAGCACAAAATTTCACTAAAGGGAGATGCGAAACCTCATAAGCAAAATCTTAGACAGATAAATCCCCTGCTGCTTCCCTCCATTGAGAAAGAAATTAAGAAGCTGTTAAAGGCCAAAATAATTGTGCCATTGAGGTACTCTGAATGGGTGGAAAACCTAGTCCCTGTTCGAAAGAAGAATGGAGAAATAAGGCTATGTGTTGACTTCCGTAATTTAAATCGAGCATCCTTAAAAGATAATTATCCACTGCCCAAGATGGATCACATCCTCTAGAAAGTGGTTGGAGCTTCTAGGATGTCAATGATGGATGGATTCTCTGGTTATAATCATGTGGCTGTGCTTGCGGAAGATCAAAAGAAGACCACTTTCACCACACCATGGGGTACATTTATGTATGCCAGGATGCCTTTTGGGTTGATTAATGCAGGGTCCACTTTTCAAAGGGCCATGGACATTGCTTTTTTTGGGGAGAAAGATAAATTTTTGGTAGTCTACCTCGATGATATCACTGTGTTTTCGAAGGATGATACTGAGCACATTGAGCATTTGCGTAGAAATTTTGAGAAATGCAGGAGGTATGGTCTTTATTTCAATCCACAAAAGTCTTTATTTGCATTATAAGAAGGAAATATTTTGGGACATATTGTCACTAAATATGGGGTAAATATATATCCTAAGAGGGTAGAGGTTATAACTTGTATTTCTCTACCTAGAAACAAGAAGGAGGTGCAGGTGTTCCTAGGGCGCATTAATTTTCTGAGAAGGTTTATTCCTAACTATGCTGAAATAGTTAGACATATAACTGACATGCTGAAGAAAAATAATGAGGTTAAGTGGTCCCAGGAATCACGAGAGGCCTTTACCAGAATAAAAAATGCTTTTTCAGAAGCCCCTGTGCTAGCTGGACTGGATTATGCTAAACCTTTCATGATCTTTTATTTTGCATCACCTCATACAATAGCAGGAGTCTTATTGCAGAAAAATGAAGAAGGGTACGAGTAGCCCATCGCCTTCTTCAGTCAGGTGCTCCGTGATGCAGAACTAAAATATAACATATTAGAAAAGCAAGCATACGCCCTGGTGAAATCCCTTAAATCATTCCACATGTATGTCTTGCAGTCCCATATCACTGCATTTGTGCCTACAACAGCTGTAAAAGATATTATTATCCAAGGGGATAGTGAAGGAAAAATGGGGAAGTGGATTTCCAAAATACAGGAATATGAGCTAGACATCTGCCCTACCAAACTGATCAAAGGACAAGGGCTAGCCAAAATCTTATCTGAATCAAACTATCAGGCTCTGGGTATAAATTTGTCCATAATAGCAGGTGAGGAATCTAAGGAGAAAGAAGAGCGACAGGGAATTGAGATAACTACTCCGAAAACACATATAAAGTACCTCACCAGTTAGTGGTACAAAGAGATAGTAGAATATATCCTCACACTCAGCTGCCCTCCAAGTTGTGATAAAGCTAAATACAGAACGCTTAATATTGAAATCATAGAAGTACATAGTCGCCAATGGCCGACTATACTGGGAAATCCCCATATGAGTTAGTATATGGGAGGGCAGCAGTATTCCCTATTCAGTTAGCCTTACCAGTAGCCCGATTCATGCAAGAAAGTCAAGAAGAGCCCGATGATGTGACCAGGATAATAAATCAGCTGGTGGAGTTGGAGGAAACACGGAACCAGGTAAGTCAAAAGTTGACCGAATATCAAGAGAAGATGAAGTACCTTTTTGATCAGCATGCTAAGGACAAGAAGTTGTAGATTGGTGATTTAGTGCTAAGATGGAATGTCCAAAGAGCTGAAAAAGGGAAGCATGGTAAATTCGACCCACTCTGGTTTGGTCCTTTTAAAATCGTGGAACAAGGGGGCAACAACACTTTCAGGTTGGAAAATTTACAGGGAGACTTGCTTGATGCCCCTGTAAATGGTCAGTTCCTCAAACCCTACTTCCAGTTCTGATTCAAGCATAGAGAGCCTAGTGTATCATGTTGTACATTAGTTCCCTTTTTTCATCCTTGTTTGAATAATGTGGGTGTCGTGATGAATTATGAAAAGAAAAGTGGAAGTGCTGAAGAGAAGTGTCAACATAGAAGATTTACCTATGGTTTGAAAAGTTCTCGACATGCCCAGGGATGAACGTGCTGTCCCCAGGTGGAGCCAATGTTGATCATGTCAGCATTCTGTTAAATTCTGTTAAATTTTGACAAGAAATCCCCTTTAAACCCCCTCTGTTTGGCCTATAAATCATTTTTTTTCGCTTATCGTTCCCCTCCTCTAAACTCAGAATCGCATAAAGAAGGGCCGAAATCACACATTTTTAAATAGTTAAGGCGTAGCACCTTCAGCCCTAGCCCCCTCAGTCTTTTTCTCCACGTAACCTAGATGCTAGACCAAGCTGTAGCCCAGAGAGTGCTTATCGCAGGTGGATATCGGGTGCAGTATTATCCGTCGATCTGTACAGATCGGATGGCCTACATTGATCAGCGTCGCGCCCATGGCCCAACCCATTTATCGCTCCGCTCGCCTATCCACCGTCCGATCAAACCATAAATCAACGGTCTGCAGCTCACCCGCCTTTGTGGTCCCCGCGTCCAAAAACACTGTTCAAAAACCGGTGGTATCCATCGCACCGCCTTTGGAGGGCGGGCGGTATTTTCCATTTCGAAGCGATTCCACTCAGCATATGACACGTGGCTTCGTCACTATTTCAAAATTACCCCCTCATCACGCGTTATTGTTCGGCATTTGACCCGGCGTGATATGCATAATAACCGTCTGATCTGGGGCTCTCCATCCAACGGCCATCGCACCCCGAAGATGCGCGGAAATTAACCCAAGGTATCCATACCCCTGGGCCGCCAATTCGTTGCCCTCTGATATGCTTTCCACCGTCCATCTCCTCCTGAGATCGGACAGTCCAGATTTATTCACACGCCCGCCGTTGACCGATCCCGCCACGTCACCATTCCACGTGTTTTGTCACGTTTTCCTCCGTCCCCCCATATTTTTCATTCAAAGGTCAAAATGTTAAGTTTTCGTGTTTAATTTCCTGTATTCCACCAACCTTCACCAGAGTATTTCTCTGCCATTCTTTTGCGTTTTTCCACCATTTCTCCAAGATGCACTGTCATCCTCATTATCCCTGTTGCATCCACCTTCTCGTGCATTTGTTTTCTTGATGATTTTGTGTATTTTGCAGGGTACGAATGGCGGTAAACCGCCATGATTCACAGTCTCAATTACAGTAGCAGAGAACACTGGAAAGGACCATTTTTCAGAGGCTAGAATTATGGAGAAAGGGTCTGGGAAGATGTTACGACATGACCGCCATTAAAGAAGCAGGGTTAAATTCTGTCAAACCTTCCAAAGTCATTCAAAGCGCAAATTTCGCGATCGGAGACATTAATATTGCAGACAGAGAGTATCAGTGAAAGGTAGAGAGTTGAAGGCGCATAATTGAATATTTTCAAGCCTTAACCTAACCATTTGAAGGAAGAATACCAGATTGAAGACCCCGTGGATCACTCAGAGAGTCCATTCACAGAAAAAAATAACCTAAAGGTTTCATTTCAGCAGGATTTTCTTTCCAGGAAAGGACAGACTTCCCATGAGGATTTTATTTCTCTACCGTGTTCCTGAAGAAACTTCCACCCAGTGCATTTATTTCAGAAAGCAGGCCACAAAGCACATACAACACTATAGAGTCATCAAGCAGTATGGGCGTGCACATTTCCGCCATCCTATCTTTATGAGGCAAATTAAATGTTCATCATCGACTTCATTTACTAAGTTTTCTTTTTCTTCTATAAAACCCCTAAAGAACAGATTATTTAGGGTTCCAGATTTTATCAGAAAATTATGCAGTAGGATGATTTTTGTATGCATTTTGTAAAAACTATCATATGAATGTATAGAGCCCATTGGGTTTCAGTGAGGAGGAGTTCCGTCTTTAAAGAGGATTTTGGTCTTTGATGTCTCACAGTGTGTAACTTTCTCTCATATGTGCTATTTTAATTGATCATTTCGTTTCATCCACCTTTCTCGTATCATGTTTCTGGAATGCGAGTGGCTCACTGGTTTTTGGTATGGATTTATCCTAGTTGATACCCATGCTCGAATTAGTCAAGCGCTTTAAATATGGCTCAGGCATGATATACTGTTTCAATTCAACCATGTTTCTGCTATATTAGTTTCTTTGGGAGGTTATTTTTAAAATGCTATTTTCATGTATGGATTCTTAGATTGATAAGCGCATCACATGGTGATATTGTGTATCTGGATATTGTCTCAATGACAACTAGTATTCTCTTAATCTTTCATAAACAACCAACACCTTCTGATAATTTATTTCTATGAGGTATTTCCGAATTGACCCTCTTTACAGTAAGCTGCCTCTGAATTGTCTGATGCTTTAATATTGGAGTTTTGCACCTTGCCTCTGTAGTGTTCCTTTCCATGTATTTAGTTTCTGAAATATTTTGGTCCCATTCAAATTAATATTTCCTTTTTTCAGGAGATAGCATGAGAGCCTTTTGTTGATAACTCCCCTGTTATACCATATGCTCCTTGCTATATAAGATGTCCTAGGCACTGGTCTTTCACAACTCAAGGCTGTCTCTAGGAACCACAACATATTATTTATTTTATTAATGAGTTTATAATTAGTGAATTAATTTATAATTAATTCACACCACTCTCACTAGTGTATCAATCAGTTAGGCTAGATACAACTAGCTCAACTATGTTTAGATTAGTTAAACTGAACACAACTCCATTAACTTCTTCAATCAACTCCACCAAAATCTCTCACATGAGTTCTAACTGAAGTATCCATGCAATAGCTCCACTTAACCCTCAGGAATAGCGCAATTCCTTCTGTTAGCTCCTGTGCCACATCTGTGCACTTAACTGAAGTGCTCCAAGAGAATAAGATAATGTTTATAGTCCAAATATTATTAAGAGCTAATAATATTCGACATATCTATTTTTAGACTGGCAATCTAAAAATAGATTCCGCCCAATATCGCTAAAAATAGAAGTCCATCTATTTTTCCAACTTGACCAACCCTCCACAAATAGCATTCTGCAACTCATAGAATCATGATCGACATGTCTAAAAATAGACATAGTCTAAAAATAGAATTTGTGCCAAAAATAGCCTGCAGGCCCACTTAGTGAAGGCAACTTCTTTCCACTAAGCTCATCATCTTGTTGCAATCTCAACACTCCCTCTCAACAAGATAAGGATTATCTTCCACCCCAATCCTGCCTCTGTGGTATTCGAATTTGCTCCTGGTGAGTGCCTTCGTCAAGATATTAGCATCCTGATTCTCCTGGGAATGTATGAAAGTAACATGATCTTCTGCTGCACACAATCTCTAATATGATGATACCGGATGTCAATGTGTTTAGATCTATCATGAAATACTGGATTAAATGAGAGTTTGATGCAACTCTGATTATCACAATAAATCATAGTTGGATCTAAGTGTGAACTAAACAACCCGACCAGGATCTTCCTCATCCATATAGCCTCGCATGCAGCCAAAATCGCTGCCATATAGTCGGCCTCTACTGAATTGAGTGCCACGGATCTCTGCTTCCTGCTGTACCAAGAAACTGTTGTCGACCCGATACTGAAAATCCCTCCAGATGTGCTCTTTCTGTCTGCAGGGCTCCCTGCCCAATCTGCATCCGTGAAGCCACATAGCTTCACCTCATCCGACTATCTGTACCATAATCCATATCCCGATGTGCCTCTGAGATATCTCAATACATGCTTGCCTGCCTTCCAAAATATCTTGGTAGGCTTAACCATAGCTTGTGAAAGCTGGTTCACAGCATAGCATATGTCGGGTCGTGTATTGACTAGATACATAAGCGACCCCACCAACTGTCGATAAACAGTGGCATCCACTACCTCCGCCGAAGTAGCATCCTCATTCCTCCATCCACCAGGAAGAGGAGTATCAATAGGCTTGCAGCCATGCATGTTGAACTTCTCCAGTATCTCCTCGGCATACTTGCCTTGAGAAAAAAACAGTCCATCACTGCGCTGCCAAATTTCCAATCCCAGGAAATAATGAAGGAGGCCCAAGTCCTTCATCTCAAACTCTTTTGCAAGATCATCCTTGCATGAGAGTATCAATAGCTCATCACCTGTCAAAATCAAATCATCTACATAAAGTAAAATGATCAACAACTTACCCTCCACCACTATCTGGTATAGGTTCGGATCCACCTCACTCTTGGAGAATCCAAGTTTGGTGAAATAACTGTCTATCCGTGTGTACCAAGCACGAGGTGCTTGTTTCAACCCATACAGTGCTCTCTTGAGCCTGCACACATGTGACACGCTGCTGAAGATCTCGAAACCTTCGAGCTTCTCTATGTACACCTCTTCCTCAATCACCCCATTGAGGAGCACAGTCTTCACATCCATCTGATGAATGTGCCACCCCATCTACGCTGAGAGAGCAAGAATCATCCGTATGGAAGAATACCTTGCAACAGGTGCAAAGGTTTCCTCATAATCGATCCCCTCAATCTGTGAGAAGCCTCAGGCAAAAAATCTTGCCTTGTACTTCTCCACACTCTCGTAAACTGCTTGCTTCACTTTGTAGATCCATCTCGAACCCACCACTGATTTCCCTTCCGGCCTTGGGACAATATCCCATGCACTGTTTCTGACAATCGAATCATACTCTTCCACCATGGCATCTACCCATGCGGGATCCTCCACAGCTTCCTAGAAAGAGGATGGATTCGTCACGATACACTTGCTCATAAGAGCCATGTATCCAGTATACCGGTCAGGTGACTGTCTCTGTCTACGTTGTGATGTAGGTGCTCCTACAATCCTTTCTGCATCTTGAGCCAGTCGCTCAGCTTCTGTAGTGCGCTTCTGCCCTCTGATGGTTGGCACTGCATGAGTGGTCTCTTCCACTCCATGAACCTCCTCTTGTGGCTGATCCACATCCTGAGGCTCATGCTTAGGAACTAACAGCTCCTCATCTGCATGCAAGTGTGGCTCCTTCTCAAGGGAACACTTCATGGCTTTCTCCTCCTGAAATTTGATATCCAGTCGCACAACAGTCTTGTGACTATCTAGAAAATACACATGATAGTTGTGGGGTGTATCAGTGTACCCCAAAAATATCCCAACCTCTGTGGTCGACTCCAGCTTCTTCCTGGCATCCTTCGTCACATGAATGTAAACAGGTGAACCAAAAATCCTCAAATGGGAAATATCAGGCTTCTTACCAGAAAACGCCTCCTCGGGTGTACTCATGCCAAGTATCTTGTGAGGACAATGGTTCTACACATATACTGCAGTATTTCATGCCTCAGCCCACAAGTGTATGGGAAGGCCCTGATCATGCAACATCGCCCGTGCAGCACCCACAATCGTTCTGTTCTTCCGCTCAGCAACCCCATTTTGCTATGGGTTATGAGGTGCTATGAGCTCTCTTCGAATTCCTTCTGTGCTGCAAAAGTCCTTGAATTCGCCAGAGATGAATTCACCACCATTGTCGCTCCTAAGAGCCTTCACCTACTTCCCCAATTCTTTCTCAACTAGTGCCTTTAACTCATAGAACTTTGAGTATGTCTCACTTTTCTTCTGCATGAAGAAGATCCAACACTTCCAAGAAAAATAATCAACAAATATCACATAGTACCTGTGCTTTGCTGTCAAAGCTACTGAGAAAGGTCCACACACATCTGTGTGAATTCTCTCAAGGATCGTTGTGGCGCGACTATCCTTCTCGTGAAAGGTGGATTTCACAAATTTTCCCAAGGTACATCCCTTGCACTGATTTGACTGCGCAAGAGTACCCTTAGGAAGCCCAGTAGAAATCTGCTGCAGTATCTTCAAAGCTCCATGGTGAAGGTGGCCCAATCTCCGGTGCCACAGCTCGCAATAATCCCGACTCATCACTCCTTCTTCCTTGCCTGCCATTGCTGCACAACCATCTACCTGCAATTGATAAAGGTTCTTAACTCGAACCCCTATCCTCCGGGTCTCACCAGTTTCCTTACTGCGTAGTTAAGCCTTTCCCTCGCTAAAGACAACATCATATCCCTTATCTTCTAACATGGCCACTGAGATAAGATTATTGTTCAATCCTAGAACATGCATCACTTCCTTCAATACGAAGGGTTTACCAGACTTCCTCTCAAAGGAAATGGTACCTATATCGATCGCACTATATCTACCATCATCGCCCATCTCGATGTGCACTCCAAGATCTTTCTCATCCATATCAGTAAACAAATATCTATCTCCTGTCATGTGAAAATATTCACCACTGTCAAGAAACCACACTGAACCCATCACACTTGAGACCAAGCATGCGATCAGTGAAAAATCCAGCTCAAAATGCGAGGCTAAGACCTCTCCAGCTGCAGATCTAGCAGCCTGCTTATTTTTCTTCTTCTGTGGAGAATTAGTGGCGGAATGTTCGTGTTGGTGACACTGAAAGCACTTCACCTTGGACATGTCCTGATTCTTTCCTTTCACACCGGATTGAGAAGTATTATTCTTGCTCTTCCCCTTCTTTTCTTTGGTAGCAAAAGCACAATTTTCTTCATTAGAGTTCTTTGATGAAGATCCGTCCCTGGTACTTCGCCTTATCTCCTCTTGCACAAGATCCGACCAAAGTCACTCCCATCCTGGAAATTTCTCCCGACCATTGACAGAGTCCTAATAGGAATGCCAACTCTTCGGAAGCCCAAGGAGAGCCAAGCTCACCAAGTACTCGTCATCAACAGTAACCCCCACACTTCCCAGCTCATCCCTACATTGGATGAACTTCGTGAGGTACTTGGGCATACTGTCGCCTTTCTCCTTTTTTATGTTCCCGAGTTTATCCTTGAGCGCCAACTTCCTCTGGTCACTCTTGCTTTGAAATAAATCTGTCAAAGCTTTCCACATCAAGAATGGAGAAGCTTTACCATGAAGGCTAGATACTATGTGATCCTTCACACCTTCCAACATAATTCTTCCACACTTTGCTGTCTTCTTTTTCCATGCGTCAAGTGCGGCAACATCGCTAGAAGCAGGTTTTGGAATTTCTACATCTATGAACTCCTTCAACCCATTGTCATCTAGCACCGCCTCCATCCTATCCTTCCATGCAATATAATTCGAGCTGCCCTCAAGGGCATACTCCAATCGCAATCTTTTGAAAGACATCTCAACTTCGACACCAAGAAAACACTACTACAAATTCGAATTCCACCAGCTCAAAACTCAACCGCTTCAATGTTTTGCAATTGCTCCAATGAAAAATATCGCTCTGATACCATGTAGAAATTTGAATAACTGATATGTTATCCACCGAGATTCTCCTAATCACACACTATTTTATCTTCATGCACAATACAAAATCTCTTCTACCATTGATCATTAATTGCGGAAATAAAAACAATCACATGCGCACATTAAAACCATAAACAATCACACATATGAACACAGTATTTAATGGGAAAGCTTAAAGATGAAAACCCCCAACTATATATATATTATATGTCATAGAGATCATGTAACAATCATTATACAAATCTCCTCACAAGCTCTCAGTACAATCTCAAATTTCTACACACTAATCAAGCTAGATCTAGCAAAACACATGCTCCAATCTCTGCCACCTGATAGCCTGCCTCTATTGCGTAATCAATGCTGAATAATGGCTCATAAATAACTTCGAACCACCTGGCTTGTACTGCACAATCCTCATTGGCATCTCCAATCACTGGTTGTTGCAAATCATGCAATAGTATAGTCACAACTGATAGTCACACTGCTCTTTCACCTATCTCTTCACTAGTCTCCACTGAAACTGTCCATGCACTGAAGTTAACTGATGTATTCTTTAGTTGATTAATGAGTTTATAATTAGTGAATTAATTATTAATTAATTCACACCACTCTCACTAGTGTATCAATCAGTTAGACTAGATACAACTAGCTCAACTATGTTTAGATTAGTTAAACTGAACACAACTCCATTAACTTCCCCAATCAACTCCACAAAACTCTCTCACATGAGTTCTAACTGAAGTATCCATGCAATAGCTCCACTTAACCCTTAGGAATAGCGTAATTCCTTCTGTCAGCTCCTGTGCCACATCTGTGCACTTAACTGAAGTGCTCCAAGAGAATAAGATAATGTTTATAGTCCAAATATTATTAAGAGCTAATAATATTCGACATATCTATTTTTAGACTGGCAATCTAAAAATAGATTCCACCCAATATGTCTAAAAATAGAAGTCCATCTATTTTTCCAATTTGACCAACCCTCCACAAATAGCATCCTGTAACTCATAGAATCATGATCGACATGTCTAAAAATAGACTTTGCGCCAAAAATATCCTGTGGGCCCACTTAGTGAAGGAAAAATTTTCCACTAAGCTCATCATCTTGTTGCAATCTCAACATTAGATACTTCAAGTCTAGTGTTTGAGTACAACAACATCTTCTCTTCTCAACCTAACTTCTTTGATCACAAACATAACTTCAAAGCCTCTGGAGATTATTTACATATAGAAAGTTTCAAACAACAAGTATTACATCAAATTCCAACCACCAACCCTTTACAATATTCTCCTCTAGGAGATTTTATAAGAAAATGAGGAGGTGGAATAGTTTCTAGGGTTCAAGTATAATTAATTCTACACTTAATTTAATTCCTAGCCTTGAAAACCATGCAAGGCATAAGGCAAGAATGCATTCTATCTATATCTCTGATTCGTATCTCTATTCTACTTTTGAGGCTTAATGGATGAGAATATTGACTTCAGGGTTGTTTCTTATCTTTATAATAACTTTGCTGACAGTTGTAATAAGTTTCTGTGGTTGTATTAACTATTTAGCTGTCTTTAGGCAAATATCTTTGAAACAAGCAATAACTATGCCTTCGTTGATTACTTTGAGGCTGTAGGTGGCTTTTGGTAGCCGGAGAGGATTCAATTAGCCTCTGATGTGGCAGTGGAGGCTTCTCGGACTGATAGATATCCTTGTTTTTCCCTAAAACACTGTTAATTTGTCTTGATCCTGTGTTTTAGGCTTAATTAGGCCTTGATCTTCTTTTCTGGTATTCATATTGTCTTTAACGATATGGATTAGGCCTTTGATAGCCGAATTTATGCCTTAATCCCTCAAAAAAGTGTTAAAAACCTTTGATTCTTCATCTCTGCTTCAATCCCCTCCTTTGACACTGATACTCTGTATGATTAAAGGTTTACTGTGTTTTAGCTATTTTTGCAGGTGCGCAGAGGTCTTTATGGCTTCAAAAATGCTCATGAGGCATGGTAAAACCATATTTGGAACCCTGTATATTCCTTTTCTTCACGGATAATGGCTTGGGGGATCGTCATCCCTAACCTTCTTTTCTTTTTAAAACCGTGGGAAAAACCTTAATAACCTGCAAAAACGAACAAAAATGAGAGAAAACCCATGAAAAAATAGGTTTAGCACTGTTTGGAAAGTTTGGGAGAAAAATTAGATCGTGACTGTTGGATGAGAAAAACCAATGGTCCAGATCTCTTAATCGAGGTCAGTTGGGAGTCGGTCGAATGAATGACGGTCAGATTAAGTTTGGACCATCGGATCAAAAAGACGAACGGTGGAGATCAGGCGAGGAGATCTTCGGAGGATAAATGGAGGAAATGACTTTGGGGTTTAAAATGTAATCTGGGCCGTTGGTTTTAAACGATATACGGCTAGGATCAAGCGATGAAATCTTTGGAGAACATACGGAGGGTAAATGCAATGGATGGGAAAAATTAATTAGGACTGTCGATCTGTGAAGATCGACAGTGGGAAATAGTCGATGAGATGGCCAAGAGAACAAATGAAGGAGAAAAGACTTGGGAGTTTAATGAAATCTGGGCCGTTAGATCAAAAGAATGAATGGCAGAGATTTAACTGGGAAAATGTAATGCGATGGGGAAAGGTGGATTCAGCTGAAAAACTGCTGGTTTCACGCTGCTCCAAAGTGGTTTCGAAAATCTTAAAAAAAAATGCGATATGCCTCACTGCCTGACACACATCCCTTAGAAAACCACTTTTTTTCGCATTTTTTCTCGTCGTTAAACCCCAGATGCAAAAAAAATGCGAAAACGATTATGAGCTGTCGGATGGGGGATCAGAAATCTGACAGTGCGGATTGCACGCGACAGAGGAAGATGTGGGTTGGGGAGTTAGTGGAGTCTAGGAGGTGGCTTATGAGTGGCTAGGTGCTTTTTGAGGTGGGAGGTAGGCCCCGACAGAAGTTGGGTCTATCGAGTTGAATCTAAACCGTAGGATCTTATGAATTGATGGCTCATATTTAATCTCGGGGTAATGAAAGTAATGTGAGACGGGGGTTCGGGTGGAGAGCGAAGAAATATTAGCTGTCGGTTCTTGTGGATTTGACGGCTAAGATTTAATCAGGGAGATTGGCATTGGAGAATTAAAAGAGAAAGAATAAAGAGAAATTTACGATGTGATTACATATTGACTGTCGGATCAGAAAGATGATCTACGGCCCAGATTAAATCGGGGATCGCATCACGAAGGGCAAAAGGAAAAGTGGAAGGTTCCAATGCGATTGCATATTGACCGTCAGATCGATGATCGACGACTGAGGTTTGATCTCATCGGAGTTTTGAAAGATACAAATAAAGGAAGGACTCATGCGGATTTGCTATGCGATGAGCCGACGACCATTGATCTGCAGAGATCGACGGCCTGGATTTATTTAAAATATTTAGGTCGAAAAATGAAAAAACAAAGGAAAAGGGGTTCGAGAAAAGGTTTTTTAGTCTTTTAGAGCCTGATTGCAGGGCTAGGGTCTTATGAAGCGGAGGGTCTACCAGAGTTTAGCCCTCGGGGGCTTAAGAAGTTTATAATGTTTTATAAGTGTTTTTAGGCTAAAAACAGGGTTTTTAAGCCAATTTGAGGGTTTCGGTAGAAGGGAAAGGAGTTTTTTAAAACAAATGGTTTTAAAAGGGTCTTGAAGTGGATTTGAATGTTAAGTGAGGAATATGGAGGAATTTTATAAAAAAAAAGTGATGAAAATGGAGTTATTCATGAGTGAAAGGAAGGGTAAAATGAAGGGAAAAATTGGTTTTTCAGCAGTCTTTTTCTTCAGGAAAACAACAGATTTTTCAGGATTATGAGGGAAACATTAGTGAATATTAACTAAAAGATTAGTTATCTTCATAAGACTTTAAGAACTATCAATTTGGTCATAAAATTATTTCTTAAAGGTTTAAAAAATTATCTAGCCACCATTTGATATGACAAATTTTTATAGGTGGCCAACAAAAAGCAATACTCTTTTTCAACTTTGTGTCCATCATCTTCGAAAGAATGGACCAAAAATTCCCAATGAACCTGGAATCCCTGCACTAACAATAGAAGTTGGAAATTCATAATGAACCCATACATGTTGAAAATAACGTTCAACAGTTTGTTCAGCAGTAATGGTTTTCTTACATGTCATAAGTATACACATTTTATTAGAATCTATCCACAACTACATAAAGATAATCATGTTGTTTTCTTGACATAGGTAGACCTCCAAAAAATTACATGGAGACACTCTCCCATGGCCTTGATGGTATCGGTAGTGGTGTGTACAACCCAAGCTTCCTATTTCCAGGCTTACTTGTTGCACACATAGAACAACCTCTTATAAAACGTGACACACTATCTATCATGCGAGGCCAATAGCAATACCTCTGTAGATGAGCCACTTTTTTTCTTACCCCAAAGTGTCCAGTAATAAGAGACGAATGAGCCTATCTCATGACACTAAGCTTCTCTCCTTGTGGTATACACAGCTTGCCCAAATGAAACATCAAATTTTTATGCATGTCATAATCATTTTCCTCAACTTGATTCCCTTCACTCAAACTAGCATACACATATTGAAAATTAGCATCATGTGCATATTGTTCTATGTAACTCTCATGTACAATAGAATCATTTTTAAGTAAAGTAGAAGCACTTATATTGGCCTTGAAAGCATACTAGAAAATTGATTGAAAATACCTTTCTTGTACCTTAAAACCAAGTGAAACTGTTGAAGAAATCCCATCCACCTGAAATGTCGTGATTGCTATAATTTTGTTTGCGACTGCAAGTACTGTAATGGTTGATGATCGATATGTATATTCGTCTCTTTACCCATCAAGTAGTGTTTCCACTTCTTGACGCTTTGTACCAACGCATACATATCTTTTTCATATGTAGGATAATTAGTTACAACACCATTAAATTTTTTAGAATGAAAAGCGATAGGCTTACCATGCTGCAAAAGTACTGCGCCCAGATAAATGATCACCACAAGCTCCAGTATGGAAATCATTCAGCACAACCTCAACTTCTTCAAGATTTAAGCACCGTCTAAGGATCAAATCAACCTTGTGACAATATAAAGTGTCACCAATAATCAAATAAATTTTGGCCAATTTACGTAACTTTCAATGCTCATCTTTTGAAAAAGTCGAGGGAAACTTCGCAGTCTGGAGATAAACTATGAGATCCCCATACCAAGGATCCTGTGAAGGAATGAGAAAAAGATGTTCATCAGGAAATGATTTTTCATAAACAATATCTTCTCCACAAGGCAACTTAGAAATTGATTCCACAAAAACTAATGATTTCTTGGACTTGGCAGACATAAAATCAAGATCAAATTCTTGCAAAATCACAATTCATCGATTGTATTTGCCCCCAATCACTCACCTACTGAGAAGAAACTGAAATGGATTGAATGCTACAAAACTTTTTTGTATGTGTTATATTCTTTCCACGACTATTCATGCGAAAAAGTATCTTGTACATTGCACTGGGCACAACAGCCACCCCTGTTCGGGGTTCGGGGCAACACCCCGGCAAAAATTTTTTGGACCCTATTTTGGTGGGTAGACCCGCCCAAGGTTTTGTGCAAGGGTTTGCACATGGTTTTTGGGCATGATGGTTTTCGGCCCCTAGTATTTTATAGATCCGGTCAAGGGAACGATGGTTATGTTCTAATCCAGGGTTAATGGATTGGGGTTTATGTATGCTTCGACATGTATATGTATGTGTTGTAACACTAAAAGGAATATAATAAAAAATCAAGCTGGTCATCTCGATTTGGGATCCAGGGGAAAATATCTGTGTATATATGTTTTATGTTTTATGCTCTTGCTATTGTTTATTTTCCGTTTTTAAGATTCGTTTGCAGATAATTTATGTACAGGGTTAAGACCTACAAAAACACAATTTTTGCGAAGGAGAATGTAATGTCTGAGCCGCTAAACATCATGAACAGTTGCTAAAGAAAGCTTCTCTATCAGAGAATACTGGAGTTCAGGTCCTACCAAGCCTCGACTAAGGTAGTATATAACATGCTCGGAAAGAGCATCATCTTCCTGAACCAGAACCATACCAATGGTAGATTTTGTTGCCGCTAGATACAAGAGGAAATCCCTGCTATAATCGGATGGAATTAGTAAAGAAGAAAAGCTCAATGCTTTTTCCAAAGCATCGAATGAGCGTTGAGCAATATCATCCCAAAAAAATGGAACTCCTTTATTTAATAATTTCATAATATCGGCATAATTTACGATGAATCTCCACAGAAAATTAGCTTTTCCTTGCAGACTTTGAAGTTAACGAATTAAAGACGAGGGAGGAAACTGAAGTATTGCCTCAACCCTTAAGGGATCTACCCAAATCCCTTCTATATAAATAATGAATCCCAACAACCAACCATATGTGACAGTGAAAAAAACACTTGTTCGGGTTCAACCAGATTTTATAATGCCGATCTCGTTCAAAAAATTCACGGAGGTGAGAAGGATGATCAATTCTCTTGCGAGAATGAGCAGCTAAATCATCCAAATATGCCTTGATAATATGTTTGATGTCATGGAAGGCATAAGACATGGCCCGTTGAAAAGTAGCTCCAGCATTTTTTAGGATAAAAGGCATTTTCTTGTAAGCAAAGGTACCCCAGGGACAAATAAATGCAGTCTTATGTTGATCTTCAGGATGAATAGTAATTTGACTATATTTAGAGAAACTACCCATGAAGGAGAAAATATCATTCCCCGCACACTCATCCATAATTTGATCTATAAATAGTGTGGGGTAGTTATCTTTAGGACATGATTTATTTAGGCCCCTGAAATCGATGAAAAATTGAATTTTTCCTTTTTTTATTGTCCACGGGAATTGGATTTGAAACCCACTCAGTCAAAGGAGCTGGGTAAATGAACCCTGCCTTTAACAGCTTCTCCACCTTAGCTTTGATAGTTGCAGCCTTCCTAGGGTTGACTGAACGAAGATTTTTCTTGATAGGATTAACATTTTTGTATACCTTGATCTCATGCTAGACAATAGATTGATCTATACTAGAAATTTCCTCATTAGACCTGGAAAACACATCATGAAACTCTCGAAAGTGATCGGTGTAAGTCTGAATCTCTTCAGGGAAACACTCGGCTCCAATGAAGACATTCTCTATGATGTTGGGATCTCTGGAGATGTTCATCAGGATAGTAGGAGAAAACACAGCCATGTTCCCTTCAGTAAAAACCTATGCAAGCACTAAAGGGTTCAAGACTGGGTGAACAGGACTAGAAGACTGAGAGCTAGGGAAATTTGATTCAACTTCGCGCAAGTCCAAGAGAAAGTAAGACCAATGATTTAAATCATCCCAGAGTCTCTCTACACCAGTCATTGCTTCAAGGATGGCCTCTTCAGATGGAAGAGTGGTATCAAGGCAATCCTGAGCCGAAGATGAACTAAGAGTCCAAGTCGGAGCCACATCTCCATCCAATTCCTTTGGTGAAAGAGAAACTGGAATGGAATCTACAAATTCACCAATAGAGCTATAAGCAATCTCAGTTGCAGACATAGGAAATTCCATTCCATCCACTTGACCTTCTTCTAATGTGGAGGTAGGAGAAGGTAAGGTCCAGGGGACCGAAAAGTATTGAGTTCTGAGGAACTCTCTTTGAATAGGAGCCCTGGAGGATGAAATAGCATTGATATGAACTGAAGGAAAAGGAAGTGTACATTCCAACCCCCAGATTCTCAACAGGTGGCTTGGTATCCTTCACCAAAGGAATGGTTGAGTCATAAGATGCATTCGAATCTATAGGAGAAAAATCCAGTTGGTCAACTGTGACAATTATCCCTTCATGAGGAAAAAAAACAATACGAAATAATGAGGATGCTATGGCATCCATCTCATAGATCTAGTTTCACCCCAACAGAAGGTTATAGTCTAAGCTTGCATCGACTATCTCAAATTCAATATTAACAGTCTTGCCCCCATCACAGATGGGCAAAGCTGAAACAATACCATGTGGCCTATGATAATGACCATCAAATGCAGTCAGAAGAGTGGCTGAAGGAATAGCTGCGGGAGATCCAATACCCTTCCAGCATGCAAGGGAAATTACACACATGGAGACGCCCTCATCTAGGATTGTTCGAAAGATATTGAATTTCCGATAAGTCGATATGATATGGAAGGCCATATGATGAGGAAGTATCTTTTTAAAATTCGATATATCAAATGTGATCATAAGAGAATTCTTTGGATCGACAGCCCCAATAGCAGTGAGCAAAGCACTCCACTGAGTCGGAAAAGACTGAAACACCTCTAATGCAAACATGGCACAAGGACTTTGAGCCAGATCTTCTACAATTGAATATTTCTAGGCAGCCTTGGCATTAGGATTGATCGTCAAAAATTTTAAGGATGTTTTCGGCATCCGAGGTATATTCTCAATAGTAGGGCTCGTAATATGAAGTGGCTCAGTACTATCAGGAGCACCCTTGGCTTTCAAAGACTTAGCTTTTCCATAGTCATGAGATTTCATAGCGATATCTATGTCAGGACTCATCATATATATGTTTGATGTATTTTCCCTTTCCTGGCTGCTCCCAGAGGGAGCCCCAGTATTTGGATTCGTGCCAACAAGTAATTTTTTCCCTTGGGGAAAAGGGTTTGTTAGCATAGCTTGGGAACTAGAAGAACCCTGTTGAGCTAACAAGTGCTACACATCCTGAATTTAGGGCAAAGGTGCATAAGATGATCTCCAGTGCACAATTTGCATGGAGATTTCACTTTCTTTTTATTATCATTTTTACCCTCTCCAACATGCTTTTTGGATTTGTTTGCATTCCCCTTCCCATTCTTGTCCTTTTTTTTTTTATTCCATCCCTTATTCTTCCCATCAGATTGTTGATTTCCTTTAGGGTTGGAATTTTGGACAGCATTAATTGCCAAGGATTGGGAAGGAGTTGACACTAAAGGGACAACCTAACCAGAAGAAGCAGATTGTATAAACAACTGTTGCAATTGACTTAGTAGGTTAGCCATACCACTATCAATCGAACCGATAAGCCCATCACCATGAGGAATAGGTTTAGTTTTGGCTAAGTCTATTTTGGAGTGAGGAGCATTTGAAATTTTTTTATTAAGGACTCCAGACTGAGAATAAATTAGTTCTAACTGCTGAGCCCTAAAAATAGCCTGCTCTTTAGAAAATACCCTTGAAAGGGATATGTCCTTAGAAATTTCTGGCTGAAAACCACTCAAGAAGGAATTCATTTATAATTTGGGCCTTAATGAGCCTCCTACTTCTTCGCCATTCCTGAATGTGATCAGAATGTGAGTTGCCTTATCCTGCTGAAAATTGGCCAAGAGGTCAGTCTCGACGTCATAACGAACAGGTACCTGGAAATGATTTAAGAAAATGGTAGCCAACTCTCCAAAAGTAGTGTTGTCATTCCTAGAGACAGCCTTGAGTTGTGAAAGACCAGTGCTTAGGACATCTTATATATAGCAAGGAGCATAAGGTATAACAGGGGAAGTTATCAATACAAAGCTCTCATGCTATCTCCTGAAAAACAGAAATATTTGTTTGAATGGGACCAAGACCCTCAGAAAACAGATACAGGGAAAGGAACACTGCAGAGGCAATGTGAAAAACTCCAATATAAAAGAAACAGACAATTCAGAGACAACTTACTGTAAATAGGGCCAATTTAGAAATACCTGACAGAAATAAATTATCAGAAGGTGTGGTTGTAATGAAAGATTAAGAGAATACTAGCTATCATTGAGCTGATATCCAGATACACAATATCACCGTGTAATGGGCTTACTAATCTAAGAATCCATACATGACAATAGAGTTTTAAAAATACCCTCCCAAAGAAACTAATATAGCAGAAATATGGTTTGAGTGAATAATGAAACAAAATATCATGCCTGAGCCATATTTAAAGCGCTTGACTGATTCCAGCATGGGTATCAACTAGGATAAATCCATACCAAAAATCAGTGAGCCACTCACATTCTAGAAACATGATACAGGAAAGATGGATGAAATGAAAATGATCTATTAAAATAGCACATATGAGAGAAAGTTACACACTGTGAGAAATCAAAGATCAGAATCCCATATAAAGACGGAACTCCTCCTCACTGAGACCCCACGGGCTCTGTACATTCATATGAGAGCTTTTATGAAATGCATACAAAAATTCTCTTACTGCATAATTTTCTGATAAAATTTGGAACCCTAAATCATCTGTTCATCGGGAGATTTATAGGAGACAAAGAAAGCTCGAAAGGGAGTAGGTGATGAACATTTAATTTGCCTCATTAAGACAAGATGGCGGAAACGTGCACGCCCATACTGCTTGATGAATCTGTAATGCTGTTTGTACTCTGTGGCCTGCTTTCTGAAATAAATGCACTGAGTAGAAGTCTCTTCAGGAACACGGTAAAGAAGTAAAATCACATAGACATTCCGTCCTTTCCTGAAAGAAAATGGTACTGAAAAGAAAAATTTAGGGTATTGTTTTCTGCAAATGGTACCCTCTGCCTTCTAAACCCTGAATTAAGGTTTAAAATCTTCAATGTTGAACGTTGAATTCCTCGATCATTCACTGATATTTCTCTGCTGCTCCATTAATGTCTCCATCAGCACAATCTGTGCTTTGAATGACTCTGGAGGGTTTGACAGATTTTAACCTTGCTTCTTTAATGGAAGTCTTGTCGACATACCTTCCCAGGCCTTTCTCCATAATTCCAGCCTCTGAAAAATGGTCCTTTGATGTGCTCTCTATTACAATAATAGAGACTGTAAATCATGGGAGTTTTCTGCCGCTGTAACCCTGCAAAACCCGCAAACTCGTTAGGAAAACCATGCATGGGGATGGTGGATGTGGCGGGGTCAATGAAAATGGTCGTGCGGACATGGTGAAATGGTGGAAAAATGCAGGGTGGTGGAAAAAATGTAGTGAAATGATGGAGGGTGGACTGGTGAAAGTTTTTAACGTAAAACATTGAAATTTGACTAATGAATGAAATATATACGGGTGGAGGAAAAATATGACAAAAACGTGGAATGGTGATGGGGCAGAAGACACGTGTCGATGGTGGGGAGGTAGGTGATCTAGACCGTCTGATATCAAGAAGAGATCAACGACTGAAAATGCGTTAGAGGGCGGTGAACGGTGGGCCAGGGGTACGATTTCCCCGTGTTAACTCGCGAGCAACTTTGTGGAGTGATCACCGTTGGATGGGTCGCTCTAGATCGGACGGCTCACGTGCATATCACGCTGGATATTCTGCCGAATTATAATGCGCGATGAGTAGCGGTTTTCAAATAGTTCTCAGTGACGCGTGTCAGGCGCTGAATGGCATCTCTCCAAAATGAGAAATACCGCCTGCCTCTGAAAGGCGGTGCGATATAAACCAGCAGGTTTTGGTATAGTGAGCGGGTGCTCTATGGACCGTTGATTTTGCAAGTTGATCGGATGGTGGATGGGGTGGGCCAGGGGCGCGATGGAGCCTTGCAAATGCCGTCCGATCTGGGCAGATCGACGGGTAATACTGCACCCGATATATATATATATATATATATATATATATATATATATATATATATATATATATATATATATATATATATATATATATATATATATATATATATATAGATATGTGTGTGATAAGCGCCTTCATGGCTAGCGCTTGGTTTCGAGTTTCGGTCATGTGGAGAAAAAGGTGCAGGGGATAGGGCCGAAAGGTGCTAGGCCTTAAATATATTATAATGTGGGATTTCGGCCCTTTTATGCAGTTTTGAGGCTGGGATAAGGTAACGATGAGCAGAAAACAAATTTCTCAGGGGAAAAAGAGGGGGTTTGAAAGGTTTAAGCGAGATTTCTTGTCAGAATTTTAATAGAATGCTAACATGATCAACAAGTAGCAAAACTCGCCCTGGCCAACTTAGTGTACCATTTGGCAGCATTTCCAGTTAGGGTGCGTTGAAATAATCTCAACCTAATCGAATCATCGATTAGGGAGTTCGAAGAACACCATAAGTGGAAAGTGGTGATGTGGTCAGCCGGATCCTCTCCATTCTTACCTTCAAACTTTGGAATATCTAAAGGAAGTTTGGTCGGGACCAGAGGCCACCCCGGACTATAACGAATCGGATCATTAGTCAACTTCGACAGATCTGGCAAGTTTAACGTTGCCAGAAATGGTAAGCGAGGAGGTGCTTGGGAATTCCATCCGCCATAGGAAGGATTCCCCACATTCTGAAAATAATAACCCGTATTTTTTGAGGCACCAGGTTGTTAGATGTTTTTCATAGAGAATGCTGGGCCATAAAAAAATCCTTGCGACCCAACATTCAGAGAAGGACCCCTTGTTAGTATGAATCCTTTGTCGAAGTGTATGAAAAAAGGACCACTTTAGCTACGCATAACTAATAGCCCTAACATCAAATATGGCTACCAATATCTTCAGATCTGCAGTTAGTTGATCAAGACAAGAGCTGCAAAAAACCAGATCTATGCATAGAAAGACATTAAGCAGTAAAAAGAAGGTTTTGCTCCATATATCCAATAGACAAGACAAGAAAATTTTTTGAAAGAATTTTTGTATTAAGAGCACCTGGGAGGAAAACAAGAAGATGTTTCCAATTCTCCTCAATGGGATGGGTTCTTGGAATTCCTTAGCACTTTAGATCTAGCATTTCTCTCTCCTGTTGGTGTAGAAAACCCAGACAAAGATAGAACTCAAAGGGAGCTCACACAGAAAATAATGGAAAACATGACAATGATAATGGCTCAAAGTCAGACCAAGAGTTTAGATCCAGAGTGATCTAATAGGCAAAAAAAGGTGAAGAGTGGTAGGAAAAACCCTCCTATTTATAACAAAATATTGGGTCATTCTAGATCTTGGTGCATGATTAAAATAACATTAACCAAATCTAGATCCACCTTTTATGGAATATTTTATTATATTTGTTGGAGGTAAAAAGTATTTGACTTGGGTCAAATCCCTTTATTTGTGAATAATAAATAAATAAATGATTTATTTATCATTTTAAGGAGGTGGTTAAAATATAATCAAATAAATAATGATTTATTTAATTATTTATGGGTGATTTAGTCATATTTAACAAGGAATATTATTTAAATAAGGTTTAAATAATTATTCCTAGAAAATAATAAGATAAATAAAGATTTATCTAATTAATTTCCTTGTTTTGGGTTAAACATGACTAGGAAAATCAAACAAATATAGGTTTGTTTAATATTTCCTTTTGGGGTTTCCTGTTTAGACCATAAACAACCTAATAAATGTGTTTTATTAAGTTATTTTACATAGGGAAAGAAATTTTACTTAGGGTAAAATTGGTCTTACATGGTGTACTTGGGTCCATCTAATGATAGTAGGTTAGATGACCAAAAAATGGTGTAACAGATTGCCCCCCAGCGTGCGAGTGTTAGGAGCAAAGCGTATGACCGAAGTACGTTGTAAGAACTCAATCACCAGACATCAAAAGGGAAGTCAGAGAGAGAGATGTAAGGTAGACTAATGTGCTGAAGAACTAGACCCTGAGGAGACGAGACTTACAGGTGCAACAAGTCTCTTTTTATGAGAGGGTACTTGTGCTAAAGGTGGCGGGGGAGGCATACCTATGCCCGCCGAGACAAAGTACAAAAGAATAGTGTGTCCAGTAAACAAGGGACCGAACCATAAAGTACAACCGGCATAAACATGAGCCAGATAGAAATACAATGAAGGATCCCACATACATACTGTGCCTGGGATAACAGCCAGGAATTTTACAATAATATCTGAGTACATGAGATACAAATACAACCCAAATGCCCCCTGAAAAATGGGGAAGGGCTCGCAAAATCTTACTGATACGTGCAAATCAAAAAGGCGCTACAAGCGGCTAAGGCCGACATCATCAAATATATGGAGCTGCATCAAAGGCTGTAATGAAAAGGTCATCCGGGCATGTGGGGGGTACCTGCAGGGCCACCCCCTCATGAGGGCTGAGACATCTCACACATACCCGGGAATCACCAAGAGCTGCTGCTGCATCACTAAACCATCAAGTATACGGATCTCGATCATGTTGAAAGGAGCTGGAGCTGAGAAACAATCAAGTCAAAGGGTAAGGAGAAAGCCCTTTGCCTGATCTAAGGCACCGAACAAGAGTGGAAGCTGGAACCAAGGTACACCGCCCTCTAGACTGGCCTTCTGGAATGAATGAACTGATGTCGATGGAAGGAGGTCTACCATAGGTGAGGCAATGAGAGATCCTCAACTAAGGCACGAGAGAAAATAGTGGAGTGACTGATAGACTAATACCAATGATGATGGTGAAATGGAGGGAATTGAGTAGCGAATGGGCGACTTCCCTTGTTAGAGAAAAAAGGGCAGGAATGACATGGCAGCGACTGACACAAGATCATGAGAGATGGGGGACAGTGGGACTGAAGGCCATAATGTGCGATACAAGAGAGGGATCAAGAAATGAAGGATGGAGGACTATAGCGGGGTACAAAGGGACTCGGGATAGACTCCATGAATGTGATGATGACTCAACTTGGATGCTCTAAACAAGGGCGACTCGATGGTGCTGCCACACAGAAAAGAGCCCATGGGGGACCCGAAAAACATGAGTACAAGATGATAACTCATGACGAAAATCGACACAAACAAAGACAAGTATGGAGGCAAAGTGGTGCCCCAAGTACAAGTGTTGTAAGTGAGGAAATTTGATTTTGGGTGGAGGTGAAGTGACCCCTCTTGGACAAAATGTGTCCTGGTGAAGTATTAAATCGGAAAAAACTAACAAATACCCATTTGAGGGCTCGGTGAGAGCTTTCCAACGGTGTGGACGGTTTGTCAAATGGAGCTATGGTATGGTCGCAGCAGGCAAAAGAAGAAACAAGGGTTCTCTTTTAATAAGGAAGTTTTCCCTCCAAATCCACTCATTTGCTAGTGTTGCTGTGGTGAATGTAGAGAGGAGAGAAGGCCCTAAATCTTGCGGCGAGCGTAGCGGACAAACCGACCGTTGGAATTGAGATCCGTCAGTGGCAGGTAAGAGGCCTATCCTTACTCTTTCATTTTGATGGATTGAAAGTTCAGATTAGGGCCCAGAATCTCAGGAACCAACCCCCTTGCATCTTTTCGGCCGGGTCACACTTTTTGGGCCAAAATCTATGACCTGGGACGTAGGTTTTGAGCAAAAAGGTGCGACCTGTCCCAGGATTTGGCAGAAAAGTGCGACCTGGAAGATGAGGGGGTTTTAGTGCTGTTTGATGGCTGAGAGTTGGGTTTTTGTGTTTGGTGATAGTATTCCATATCTGTAGGCTGAAAAAGATGATGTTTTTGTGCAGATATGGTAGATATACGGGTGAACTGGAGAGAGAGAGACCTGGGTACATTACGGGCAGAGATCCAGGCAGATCATGGTGTCCATCGCGTGTTGGCCAGGTTTGGGGTTCTGAAGTTTTTGGAGAACCCTTTGATGAGAGTTGGAGAGCCCTTGTTGGCCCAGATTATCAGTTATTGGGATCCAGAGCATGAGGTATTTGTAGTGCAGGGGCACAGGATCAAACTGACAGTCCAGGATGTGTATTTCCTGACAGGTCTCCCGCCACTTGGGATGGTGGGAAATACGCAGCCAGTGTTACCGCGGGGGCGGAACATCATGGAGTTTGTGGAGCGGCATTGTTGACCGGGTCTCCAAGTCAAAGGGACGCGGATACCGATCGGGGACCTAGAGAGATTGGAGACTCGGGCAGTGGCCGCAGCGGATAGTGGGATGAGTTATTGTGGGGATCCGAACCTACCACTTCCGCCTGGTCGAGTATGGGGACCCGATGGTAAGTGACAAGTAACTATTCTTTTTTGTGGATGTTAAAGTTAATGAATAGTAGAGAGGGTAATGATTCATGAACTTTTGGTATGCAGATATAGCTCCGGTAAAACCGGCTGAATATATGGGACGACCGACAGCATCTAGAGCTGCAGGTCTGAGTGGGTCGAGAGCAGTGCAGAATGAGGATGCGGCTGCCCTTCTGGAGGATATCCACCGTAGATGCGAAAGGTTGCTGACCAGAGTGTCAGAGCACGGGTGGCAAGACTTGGACGACCAGTACATAGAGCCATATATTGGTCTACCCTCGGAATGGTGAGGTGTCATGTGGCGTATGGCGATGGCTGGTCAGGGGATACGTGATCTACAGGCTACAGGAGCAGAGCCATTGGCTCGGGATCCGCCAGATAGTGATTAGGTGTGGGGCATGTGGTGCCCCCTAGTGTGTATGTAGGGGCAGGTGGTGCCCCCAGTTTTGAGTTTTGTGTAACATGCTATGGGCATGTCAAATGTATCAGAGTAGATGGACTCTAAACACATGTTTTGCGACACATATTATGGATATGCATCTTTTTTTTTGTAATGATTATGAATGTTATTGTCTTGTATGAAATGCGTGTGATAAATGCCAATCTAGAACATGGTTTGCAATACTATCTACATAGTGATTTTGTTCTCGGGGTACATGGTTGAAAGTTATGGTTTCAAATTCACGGATCAAGAGTTTCACTCGTAAATATCGTCTAAACAGTACAGGATTATGCACACGATAGACACCATTTAGTTGCATGACAAGAAGTAGGGAATCTAAACGAACATGCAGATGGAGGATGCGATGAAAGAGGGCATCGGCTAAGAGACCACGTACTGCATCATATTCGGCCTGATTGTTGGTGGCAGTACCAATGCAGACCTCGTTTGAGAGCACAAGGGAATGCAAAGGGGTGAAAATGGCCCAACCTGCCGAGGCTAGATTCCGGGAGTAACGAATTGTACCATCGGCGTAACCGATATAGGGTGGGGACGGGAGGTCCTACGGAATAGTGTTACAAGACAACAAATGGGGGGAGGAGGGACAATGACGACAGTGTGAGTGTACAGAAGACATCGAGCGGCAACTTCGGGAGGGAGTGCGATGAGCAGGATGGCTATGACTCATATACAAACTAGAGGGTGGTATATGAGGGCTATAGGAGGTATGGCGGGGACTCGGGCTGTGGAGGTCAACAAGGATACGGGTGGAGTTATCTCATGTATGGGCGGAAAAGAGGGGGTCAAGGGTGGAAGGGACACCACATGACGTGGAAAAGTTACCTAAATCATCCGTAGAGGAATAAAGGCTCGCATACGAATCGTCGCGGGGAATGACAGAAGAACAGGGAAAAAAATGGTTAGAAGAGGGGGAGCCCAGGGTGGTCGCTGAAGGGGGGTGAAGCGAAACAACAGGGGAGGATTCAAGGGGAATGTGCTCCAAGGGTCTCACAGAGGATGATAGGTAAATAATGGTGGTAGAAGACTCCGTCATCTGGGCATCAGGGGGGGGAATGTCGATGGGAGCGAGGGGATCCTCAAGCTGACCCGAAGCATACTGTGTGAGGATGGGAGAGGCGGGCTGATTTTGTTCAACCTCATACTCGCGGATGAATTCTAAAGAGGCGCGGTAATGCATCAGGTGAGGACAATGGTGGGAGTAATGGCCATGGACACCGCACAAAGCACAGGGTTTGCTAGTACAAATAGTTTTTGGGTTCTTGGTTACGGACGAGGACGGAAGAGAAGGGTCGGAGACCGTAGACTCAGGGAACACGACTTTGACCATGGGTTGAATGCGGGGCAACTCAGGACAAGTATGGGTGGCGTGACCGACAACATCAAACAAGGTGCAAGGCTTTGCGGGTGGAGGAGGAGCTGGGTCAGTCGGGGTGGCCTTGTCTTTGGATGCCCCCTTACGAGTTTTTCCTTTCTTGCCTGGAGCTATCACCACAGGGGTAGGGTCCTGGGGAGGTGTGGGGGGCATGGTAGCAATGGAAGAAGTGAGGGGGACCGGTTGAACTGGTGTCAAAGCAAGATAGGGTTTGGGGTGACCGGGTTGGGTAGCGGCTGGAGGGTCAAGGTACCAAACGGGTATGCCCAGGGTCAAGTTGGGGAGAGAGAGGGTGGCCATGACAGGGACCGTATAGACTCCGGGAGGGGGAGCCAGGAAAGGTATGTGACCGGCGGGATAATGAGTAGGAGGTACAAATCCGATCTGGTTGAGGCCTGGGGGAACTGACCCGAGAGGTTCAGAGATATCAGCTGTAGGAGAAAGGCCAGAAGGAGGAGGTCTGGCGGGCTGAGATGAATGGCTAAGAGCGGGTTGCGGTGGGCGAGGTTGAGTCTGAGGTTGCTGACTAGTCGAAGCGGGTCACTTAAGGGCAGCCCGAGACGATTGCATCATGCAAACATTCGATAAGCTAGGATAAGAGATATGAGGAGGAGGGAGACCAGGGAAAGTTCCAAGCAGGGAGGAGTCTTTGTAGACGTCGGGAGAGACACTGGTCAAGGAATCGACAGTTTGCTTATTGGCTACAGAAGAGATGGTCGTCTCTGGGGAGGTCTGAGACGGTGGCTCATGATAAGTCAACTGGTCGATGGTGACTATCTTTCCATTGTGAGGAAAAGACATCTTGCGAAAAACTGCGGATGGGACAGCAGACATGGCATAGGTGTAGCTTCGCCCCAGTAGAATGTTGTAGTCTAGAGGGGCGTCGATGACTTCGATGTCAATGCAAACAGTCTTACCGGCAAGGGTGATAGGACAATTACGAAAAAGGCCAATGGGCTGGGAGGCGTGGCCGTCCCACGCTCGAAGGGTGATCGTGGAAGGGGCCAAGTCAGGAGATCCGAGTTGCTTCCAAACCAAAGCAGACATCACACAGATGGATGCCCCCTCATCAATTATACACTGAGAAACGTTGGCATTCTGGATTTTGACTGGGATTTGGAAGGCAATGGAAGCAGGAAGAGGAGGATGTTCTGATTGATGGGTGTCGAAAACAATCATTTGGTCATCAGCAGGGTCTACAGCACCCACGGTAGATAGCAGAGCCTTATTTTGGGAAGGGCACGACTGGAGGAGTTCCAATGTGGAAATGGCAGCAGGATATTGCGCCAAATCATCTACTATGCTATACAAATGAGCAGCTTGTCCAGAAGCAGCATTTCGACGAAACGGTCCTTTAGGAATCGTGGTATGAACCTCAACTTTGGGTTGAGGGATATGTAAGGGACCATTGGATGTCGAAAGAGGCTCTGTAGAACTGGAAGAAGAGGACTCAGGGGCAGAATGAGCGGAAGGCTTGGGGTACTGGCGAGACCGAGTTTGAAGGTGAAGGTCGACGGTTGGGGATGGATGAGAGTTCATCATGAGGATCTGGTAATTAGAGGAACCAGAAGGGGAAGGTTGAGTGGCGGCCTGTCCGTCAGGTGGTTGGGCAGCCATGAATCCTTGTTGGGGGAAAGGATCTGTAAACACAGTTGGTTGAGTAGTGGTCACATTAGGGGGAGCATGAGGGGAGGCATGTTGTCCTCGTAATGTGGCTTGAGACTCCCACATCTGCCGCATCTGTGGTAAGAGGGGACAATCATGGGTGTAATGACCGTAAACACCGCAACACGAACAAGACTTATTTGTTCGGAGAGGCCTGTCCGGCCTGGGCTGAGTGCCCTGTTGCTAGTTAGTAGTGTTAGGGTCAATACCTTGAGGATTGGGTCCACGAGTACCAGGGGCAGATTGATTTGGATTGCCTCTCCGCCTTCTTTGAGAAGAAGGGGGGTTAGTCGCGCCCTGCTGTGCAAAGACTTGCCCTGGAGGTGGTTGTAGGTGCTGTTGCGGGGGTGGAGGAGGCAAGGGAGGTGGAAGCACATATGCTGGAGGAGCTAGCGCACCAGGCTGCAGATAAGGATAATGGTTAGGTTGGGCAACATTGAGGTAATCAAGAGGTTGGGCAAAAGGATGAGGCATGCCGTATCCTGGATACATGCTACCTGGAGGGGGAAAAGTGCTAGAGGTGCTGGCCCCTCCCGGAGGGAGACCATAGCCCATAGGAGGTTGAGCGTACGGATGAGAGAGGGCTCCAACGATACCGTCGGCGGAATGAGATGCCCCCGGGGCATTAGCGCCACCGGGCCTGGGGAGGTCAGGAAGGACGGTATAAACGTAACCAGACTGAGCGTAGATCAGGTCATATTTCAAGGCTACTTGGAGGGCGGCTTATTCGGTTTGAGGGAAATGGGAGGCGACATCTTTGCCAATGGGAGGTAAGAGAGTGCGAAGGAACCAGTCCACATAAACTCGATCTTCGAAGGGGGGAGCTCGACATAAGATCCGTCTTCTCTGCCATTCCTGGACATGGGTAGAAAGGCGGGTCAAAGAGGTTTGCTTGAAAGAAGTCAAGAGATCTGTACCAGTATCGTATCGGAGAGGGAGCTGGAAATAAGATAAAAATGCTTGGGAAATGGTCGTAAAGGTGGTATGGGAAGAGGTGGCTTGGTCAACATACCATTTAGAAGCTTCGCCGGTAAGCGTGCGTTGGAATAACCGAAGACGGATGGAATCATCGGTAATGGAATTGGAGGAACACCACATGTGGAAAGATCAGACATGGTTGGTTGGATCTTCTCCAGCAAGGCCTTCAAACTAAGGGATGTCGGAGGGGAGCTTGGTTGGCATAGCAGGCAAACCAACGTCGTGGCGGATAGGGTCATTGATCAACTGATTGAAATCGGGGAGGCTGAGGCTTGCCATGTAAGGGAGCAAAGGTGCAGCCGAGGTAGTTCCTATGGCGGTTCCGCTAGTAGTAGTGCCGACGTTAGGGCCGGGATTACCGCTAGCGTTAGGCCCTGGAACAGACATAGTGAAGGTGACAGGGGAAGAACCAGAAGTAAAAGGATAACCCAATGAATCAGAAGGGGAGTTGGAATGCGGACTCGGAGGAGGATTGGCTCGACGACGGCGGGACGGAGCAGGTCGACCGACCGGAAACTGAGGGTGAAGGCCAAGAAGTCTTCAGGAGGTGCGCCTTGGGGGCGCAATGATGACAACACAAACATGGCACAAGGGGAAGAAGAAGGACCGACAAAGGCAGGAAGGTGCAGAATCAAGTGATTACAATGTCGAAACAAGGGCAAAAAGGTGCAGTGTCAATTGATTTTAAAGTCTTTGCCTGGCGGTGTAAACCAGGCTCTTCTTCGCTTAGGGTGAGTGTGTGGTGTGCGTTAATTTTAATTTTTAAACCTTTTCGTTTTGAGAGCAAGAAAAAAAGTGTGTTGCGTAACTGAAAATAATGCTGCAAAAACAATGTATAATGCTGAAATAACAGAAAATTAACAGCTACGATTGCATCGATTCAACCCAAAAAGGCAGGTCTCTCAAAATTAATCTAAAAGAGGGAAAAATTCTAGTCAAAACACAATAAAAAGAGGCCAATAGATCTAGGGTCAAAAGGGACAGGGATCCAAAGGAGAAAGCTGTTGAAAAGAGGTGCAGATCACAGCCAAGAGGCAGAGGCAAGGTGGCTGGAAAAAAGGAGGAAATCTGCAAAAAGCGGAAAGGACAGGGAGGAGGTCCTAAAGGGAGGTCCAAACAAAACTACAAGAGGTGATTTGAAAGGAAGAAGAGCTGATTTAAAGGGATCTGAGAATGAGGTATCAGATCTGAAAAAGGGAAGGCTGAAACTCTGAAAAAACAGACACCTGAAACAACTAAAACTCTTCCACCAAAAGTGGAGGGTACTGAAGCCCTAGGGGGCTAGGTTCCCACTTAGATGAGCAAAAAAGATCAGAAACAGGTCCAAATGGGCGGAGACAGAGGTTGGAAAACCCTGACAGAAGCTTCAGCAAAACCCAGAAAAATTGCAGAAAAACAGCAGAAAAAAGCACAAGTCGCAGGTTCTGACCTATTTTCCTGTTCAGGTCGCAGAAAAAGGGCTAGAAAGTGCGACCTGGAGTCCAGGTCGCAGTTTTTGGGCTGAAAAGTGCGACCTCCAACTCCGGTTGTCCCGGCGGCAGATTTGCGGAAAAGTTGTCGTCTCAGTTGCGGCTGATGTCTGTCACCTGCGCAATAGGGCCAGAAACACGCAGAAGTTAGAAATTTTAATGTTTTAGGGTTTTATAGGTGAAAAAAAACATGAAAATAGGAAAAAACAAAAATCTGAAAAGAAACCCTAGGGTCTGAAATAGCTAGATATGTAGGAATATGAAAAACGACAGCGGTCGTAATTGAAAACCCGTGTGGAGTCACCAATTGTTAGTATGAATCCTTTGTCGAAGTGTACGAAAAAAGACCACTTTAGCTACGCATAACTAATAGCCCTAACATCAAATATGGTTGCCAATATCTTCAGATCTGCAGTTAGTTGATCAAGACAAGAGCTGCAAAAAACCAGATCTATACATAGAAAGACATTAAGCAATAAAAAGAAGGGTTTGCTCCATATATCCAATAGACAAGACAAGAACAATTTTTGAAAGAATTTTTTGTATTAAGGGCACCTGGGAGGAAAACAAGAAGATGTTTCCAATTCTCCTCAATGGGATGGGTTCTTGGAAGTCCTCAACACTTCAGATCTAGCATTTCTCTCTCCCGTTGGTGTAGAAAACCCAGACAAAGATAGAACTCAAAGGGAGCTCACACAGCAAATAATGGAAAATATGACAATGATAATGGCTCAAAGTCAGACCAAGAGTTTAGATCCAGAGTGATCTAATAGGCAACAAAAGGTGAAGAATGGTAGGAAAAAACCTCCTATTTATAACAAAATATTGGGTCATTCTAGATCTTGGTGCATGATTAAAATAATGTTAACCAAATCTAGATCCACTTTTTATGGAATATTTTATTATATTTGTTGGAGGGAAAAAGTATTTGACTTGGGTCAAATCCCTTTATTTGTGAATAATAAATAAATAAATGATTTATTTATCATTTTAAGGAGGTGGTTAAAAGATAATCAAATAAATAATGATTTATTTAATTATTTATGGGTGATTTAGTCATATTTAATAAGGAATATTATTTAAATAAGATTTAAATAATTATTCCTAGAAAATAATAAGATAAATAAGGATTTATCTAATTAATTTCTTTGTTTTGGGTTAAACATGACCATGAAAATCAAACAAATATAGGTTTGTTTAATATTTCCTTTTGGGGTTTCCTGTTTAGACCATAAACAACCTAATAAATGTGTTTTATTAAGTTATTTTACATAGTGAAGGCAATTTTACTTAGGGTAAAATTGGTCTTACATGGTGTACTTGGGTCCATCTAATGATAATAGGTTAGATGACCAAAAAATGGTGTAACACCCCCCCCCCCCCCCCCCAAAACCCCCCCAACATAGAGTTACTATACACAAGACCATTCCCTCCAACCGAGGTATTGAATGAAGAGGAAACCCCTTGGTAAGGGTTCCAAGCATTTGTAAACGGAGAAAAAGCCTGAGAAGTACTCGATGAAGGGAAAGGAACATTCCCTTGCTAACCAGCAAGAAAATGACTCCTTGCTCCTAATGCTGTAAAAATAGGGTTCCATCCTGAAAAGACATTAGAACTTTGACCTCCCGAAAAAGGATTGAAACCTTCAATTTGAGAGGCAAAAGGTAAAGATCCTAAGGAAGGGGTTGAATGAGGGATGTGCCCACTTCCAAAGGGGAACCATTGAAACGAAGCTGATCCACTAGCCATAGAAGGAATGGGTGTGGAGACAGTTAAAGCAACAGAAAAGGAGAAAGAAGGAATCCCACTAGTGGGCATTCCATAAGAAAAGGGACTAGATTGAGAAGCATGTGCTTGGGTGTTTCCAGAGCCAAACACAACAACACTAGAAGTGATTGTCGATATAGAAATAGTTCCCCCTCCTTCAAATAAAAGAGGAGTATGAACACTTGCAGTGTTCACAGCCGAAACTGTGTTCCCAATCGTGGCCATCGAAAGAAAGGGATATGACGGAAAGGGACTAGCCGGTCTATGAGACTCAGGCCCGATGTATTGAATAACATGCAGATAAATAGCAGGAAGAGGAGATGGAAGAGACTCAGCAGGCTGAGGGACTTCCTCTATTTCTACTTCTTCTGCTGAAAATAAAACTCTAGAGATGAGTGGAGCACTCCTCTCTATACTGACACTGACACCAGAACCACCCACAAAAACAACAAGCCCTGATGGAGGATGTGTCTCCGATGCGTTAGAAACCACCGGGTGAAAATCGCCCACCGAATTACTCCTACGCCTTCTTGAAGAAGGCTCGACACTCGCGGGAGATAACCCATGAAGCCTCCTCGATCGACAAGGCGATCGGTCAGTCACTTTAAGAGATTAATTTTAGACTCAAAAAATATATGAAGCTAAGAAATCTAGGAGCAAAGAGCACACTCTAAAAAGTTCCTAAGATACAACCAGACAAGAAGCTCTCAGTTATTTTTGCTCCAGGTGATGAGGACCGAACACCAAAATACAAGAAAACAAAATAATAGGACCTTCTGAAAATAGTCTTGGGTAATTACGCCCCAGGCCTACTAGCGAAGGAAACAGAAACAGTTACGCTGACCTCCTAACAAAAGCCTTTACTGGTGCAAGTCCCCAAGCTTCGCAAGGGCACCCTCCAAAAGTACTGATGGAAGTGATGCAACGTCTGTATCAGGTACCACGAGTATTCCCCCCCATAGTCACCTGTGTGGTCTCTAGGATATGCAACTAAGGGCACCAATCCGTTTCGACAGCCAGGCAGAAAAATCTTAGGTCAAGATTCAACAAATAGGAGAGGGGGTATCTCTCTTCTCTGCCTGCACTATCCCTTGCGCTTGAATGTTTGGAGGAGAGCTTTCCCAGTCCAATTAACGGTGTTGGATTTTACTCATTAATAAACTTTCTATGTTTAACAATTTGAGCGACCTTGGAGAGTTAACTCTCCACTCACCTAATCCAAGGCCCTACAACCTAGCTAGTTGGTGTATGATTAATGAAAATGATACAAAAAATTCTAGTTGCTTTTAATTATACCGCTTGTTTTAAATTAGTTGTTACTTAAGTCAAGGGTACACGGAAGTGAAACTGATGGTGTTTTATGATTCAGAAGAAATCAATGAAAACCTAGTTACATGCAAATGCAACAATTTCCTTTCGATGAAAAGTGATCTCTACATGGGTTCTATGAAACTAATAAGCAAAAAATTTGTTTTTCTTTTCAGACACTCAGACTTCACATGATCCAGAAAGTTATAAAAAGAACTAAAATGCTCAAATGCACTTAATGCAAACTACCAATGATATGAAAATCCTAAGATGATAATTCTAAAGAAGCAAAAAAGTGTCTCTAGAAAAACAATGGTTTGATCACTTTTTGACAAACTTAAAAAAACAAGGCTAGTTCCAAATCGTAACCCTTATGCATAAGAACAGTAATATTCCTATTTAGGATTAGCTCATGAATCATGCACTTAAAAACGTATTTTCAGGAAAATATGCTTTAGAATAGGAAAATAACTCTTGGATCCTTTAGATCAGACAATAAAAAAACTAAATCCAATATTTGAGCTGAAACAAATATTACTAGGCGGGTTCAACAAATCTCCCACACTTAGTTATCTTCAAGAGAAGGCCCAATGAGGGGCTGCAGCAAAGTAAAACGCTCTAATGAAAGTGAAGAGAGCTATCAATGCATAAAATGTGCTAATAGACACTTAGAAACTGATTTCAAGTATAGCAGCAACTCAGATATGAATTTAGGATCCAAAAAGTGGGGAAAAGCAGTGATTTTGACACCAAAATAGATGTATTTAGAAACATGCCTAAAATTAAGGGAAACGGCATGATATTATTTTATATTAGGTCATGAGGGACTTATGATCCAAATTTCAGTGAAAAAAAAGTATTCTAGCTATGTTAAACAGTTCCTCCATCCCCGGATATGCTTAGAAATGTTGATTTCCCATGACTTTGAGTATGCAGAAAATGGCTGAAGCATGCAGAGCGTAATTTCTGAAGAAATTAGACAAAATATGTCTGAAACATCAGATATGAATTTTATTATAACTTAGCATGAATACAAATGGAGATTCAGCTCCGTTTATACATCAAATAGATCACCCGGCAAGGGGATTTCATGAAAGAACACATACAAGTATCAGATCTACAGAATATGGATCTGAAAAATGAAAAATCACTAAAATGATGAATAGATGATATGAAATATAAAAAAATTTAGAAGAGGCTGAAGTACAAACTTTCTGGAAGAAGGGATGGCCCTTTCTCAAGGAAATGAGCACCAAACTAGGGTAGAAACCCTGCTGCAGCAATGCACGGGAAAATAATGTAGTTTCTGAAGTATGCTGCGCAGTTGATGTTGGAAGGTCCTTTTTCCTGATGCCAAGATCTGGAATTGAAGCTCAATGCTTCCTCACTAATATTCCAAAGAAAGGAATGCCCCCTTTTCTACAAAACTAGATTTGGAAGTGGTGTTGAAAACCCCTCATTGCAACACCTAGCAACACAATATTACTCTGCTGCAGAAATAATGTTGTCTTGGTGGAGGATGCTTGGCCTCAAGCCTAGATGTGAGGCATTTCATAACATACTCCTTCAAGAGCTCCTCAATGAAGGAGGAGGAATTCCTAAACAGGAAATTCCTCTGTCTAGCTAAACAGCCATAGATTTTGAGTTGCCCAAGCAATCTAAAAATCGAATTATCTTCAACTACCTTTCCTTGTGGTCTTCCCCCTTCTTTTATAACATTAGGGTTTTGAAAACCCTAAACCACCTCCAATGAGTTAACCCTTTTCACATGGAGGGTATCCATCTAAAATTGCGCTGATCAATGAGGAGGTTCAATGTATCTAGACATTGCTGTGATTTGGTCCTGTTGACCCAGTCAACCTTCTTCATCCCTTTTCACACCTAAGTGTATTTTATTGAAATGGCCCAAATTTTTCCATGTTCACATTGGGCATTGATTTATTTTTCTAATTAGGAGTTTTAGAGTTCCTCCTTTACACTTTTATTCATGAGTTAAGAAAACTGAAATTAAAATGCAATATTCCCATTAGCTGCAAAAATTGGGAATATTACAGTCTCCCCCGGAAAAATGTTGCTTTCCCTCAAGAAACTATTATTGTAGATGAAAACCATCTATTCCCCTCCAAATGACATCCACATAAGGAAGGCTTCCTCCATTTGCTGCAATAGGTCATGTATGTTTGGTTCCAAAGCTGTCTTCCACAAATGCATGAGATGACTTCCAACTGTAAGGTTATATGTCCTCTTCTTCTCATGAAGTACAAAATGACAATTATATGATGTCAAACACCATCATAAACGCATGAGAGACATAAAATAAAGTAGCTCCTTCCATAAAGGAAAAGCTTCATCTCGTAAGAGCATTTCTCCATCCATGTTTTATGAACTTGATCAAGCATTGTTATGCTTTCATTCTTAGCCCTGTTGGCCTTGTTGGATCCAAACTCCATCATTCCAGTGTTATGAAAAAGAAGAAGGGAAGGAGGAATATGGGTAAACAAATATGTCAAACCATATTCTCCTAATAATAACCACCGAAGCAAGGCCCTTTGCTGCCATCCTCCATCTCCTCCATGTAAGATGAGCAAGCCAAACTTCCCAAAAGATGATGTACATGCCTTCCTTTGCTGCAATTTATCTTTGGTACATAAGGCACGAATCATAAAATTTTGAGCTATGGGGTGGTCACCATACTCATTTAAAAGCAACCAAAGAAACAAGAGGTCTTGCTACCTTCTTTCCTCCTCATGTGCATCATGAAACCAAACCATGCTAATGGACATATGATTTGTCACACCAGCCCAATACAAAGTACCATCATCAATGCACATCATGAGATCAATGTGCAACATTTTACACAATGCAAAACACATAGACATAGGGGATGTCATGTGGTGGCCATACTCTCTCAATTGAAACAAAATTATACATGCCTTCTCTTACTACAACATATCATTGAAATCCAAGGCATGATTTAGAAAATGATGAGCTGTTGGGTAGTAACCATACTCACCCAAGAGCAGCCATAGCAACAAGGACTTTTGCAGCCTAGTTGCCCTATGAACATGTGGACCACGGAGCAATAACACAATGATGGGCATGTGAAATGCCTCATCAACATAGTACAAGAAAGCTCCCTCATACCACATCATGTGGGAGTCATTATTCCTCCCAAGCCAAATTTCATGCATGAAACATCCCTCCAACAAAAAGACATGTGGATAAATGAGACATATTTAAAACATGGGTGAATAAATGGACATGAGATTTAACATGTGATGTCCAAACTCTCATTTTAACAACCACATCAACCATGCTTCCTTTTCATATACTCTATTAATGATGCATAAAGCATGAGATGAGAGAACGAGAATCTTTGGGTAGTGATCATGCTTACCCCAAAGCAACCAGTGTTGCCATGCCTCCTTATTCATTTCATGATCATCCTTCAAGGCATAGATAAAAAAAATAGGTGCCTTTGGAGAGTGATAGGAGTCTCCCAAGGGCAACCAGTGTAACCAAGCTTGCTGGCCCATATATGTCTACAATTGATCATGTGATATCTTGCTCATCATCCTCATCCACTCACTCTAATATGGAAGATGAGTGATGTGCTACATAATCATGGAATCCTCCCTTTGTAGAATACCATCTCCTTTGAACCAATGGAGAACCTTGCATCTCATGAAATATTGAAATGCATCTTTGTTGATATCTCTTAGTGAGACCTTTCTTCCATCTATGGCCTTCCAAAACTAGTGAGGCTTTGAATCTGCAGTAAGTAGAAGTCTCTCTTTGAGCTGTAGCATTCTCATTGAGAGAATGTCATCTAGAGGGGAGAAAATGCTTCTCATCTCAAGATGTCTACTCTTCATCTTCTTCTTCTCCACTGCTTCAAGGTTGAAGCTGCCTCTAAAATGCTCCAAGAGAGTTGAAGCCTCTTTGTCACAGTCACTAAGTGACAACACTGTAGATCTGCAAAGTGATGCATGTACTGTCTCAAATGAAGTTTCATTATTGATCTCATAATCAACCATTGAACATAGTATAGTACTAATCCCCTTTCTTGAGACCCTACATATCAACCCAAGAGATTGAATGCAGCTCAACAATGATGCATAGGGATAGTTTCCAGTCTCATCCTTGATTAGATCAAGGGTCCTATGCACTGTGACATGTCTTTGCTTCAAATCAGAATTTTTACTTATTCCTTGGCTATGCATTAATCTTGAAACAATATGCGCTAAAATTTCATGCATACCTTGGATCAACTGATATGTGGGAACCTCTTGATAGAACCCAAGTGTTCCTCCACTCGGATCAATGATGCCTCCAACTTCTGGCAAGAATGATGGTCTTCTTCCTTCAAGCATACTAGCACTGCTATCTTCCTCTTCACCTTGAAACCCTTTAGGAGTTTCTTTGCATCTTTCTCCTTCATTGCTATACCTGTCACCTTCTTCAAAGAAAGTGAGCATAGTAGATCTATGAGGAGAACTAGGATTCTCCGGTCTTCTGCTTTGCTGATAGGAAGTGTTGGGGCTTCCTTCTTCTTCTTGAAACCTTATGTAGGTCTCACTGCATCTTGCTTCTTCTCAAAACCCTCTAGGAGTCTCAGTGCATCTTCTTTCTCTCCTATGATTTACCTCTTTGGAGAGGCTCTTCTTAGATCTGAACACTGATGAGAGTAAAATCATCCTCTCCATCATTCTGATCTCTGTTTCTTCTCTTCTATTCTCTGATGCCTCTGTAAATTTCCCTTTTTAGGAATATCAAAATTCTATTCCAGAGATTGACTGCAGGGGCATTTACTGGATATGTCACCTTTGAAAAAAGGATGAGATCCAGAGGCTACCTGGCCATCTGCAGACTCTGTCTATAGAGCTTTAAATATTCCTCCTTCAGGGAGTCAGCACTTTGGCTTGAAGCTACATGCTGAGCCAAACATATTGCTATGATACCACTGTAATATTCCTATTTAGGATCAGCTCATGAATCATGCACTTAAAAATGTATTTTCAAGAAAATATGCTTTAGAATAGGAAAATAACTCTTGGATCCTTTATATCAGAAAATAAAAAAACTAAATACAAGATTTGAGATGAAACAAATAATACTAGGTGGGTTAAACAAATCTCCCACATTTAGTTATCTTCAAGAGAAGGCCCAATGAGGGGCTGTAGCAAAGTAAAACGCTCTATTGAAAGTGAAAAGAGCTATCAGTGCATAAAATGTGCTAATAGACAATTAGAAACTTATTTCAAATATAGCAGCAACTCATATATGAATTTAGGATTAAAAAAAATGGGGAAAAGCAATGATTTTGACCCTAAAATAAATGTATTTAGAAATATGCGTAAAATTAAGGAAAATGGCGGGAGTTTATTTTATATTAGGTCATGAGGGACCTGTGCTCCAAATTTCAGGTCAAACAAAGCATTATAGCTATGTTAAACAATTCCTCCATCCCTGGATATGCTTAAAAATGCCGATTTCCCATGACTTTGAGTATGCAGAAAATGGATGAAGCATGCAAAGCGTAATTTCTGAATACATTAGACAAAATATGTTTGAAACATAAGATCTAAAGTTTATTATAACTGAGCATGAAGAAAAATGGAGATTCAGCTCCTTTTATCCATCAAATAGATCACCTGGCAAGGGGATTTCATGAAAGAACACATACAAGTATCAGATCTGCAGAATATGGATCTGAAAAATGCAGAATCACTGAAAATCTAAAAATATGAGCTGAAATATACAAAATTACAGAAGATGCTAAAGTACAAACTTTCTGGAAGAAGGGATGGCCCTTCCTCAAGGAAATGAGCACCAAACTAAGGTAGAAACCCTGCTGCAGCAATGCACTGGAAAATAACGCAGTTTCTGAAGTATACTACACAATTAATGTTGGAAGGTCTTTGGCCTAATGCCAAGATTTGGAACTGAAGCTCAATGCTTCCTCACTAATCTTCCAGAGAAAGGAATTCCCCCTTTTCTGCAAAACTAGATTTGGAAGTGGTGTTGAAAACCCCTCACTGCAACACCTAGCAACACAATATTATTCTGCTGCAGAAATAACACTGTCTTGGTGGAGGATGCTTGGACTCAAGCCTAGATGTGAGGCATTTCAGAACATACTCCTTCAAGAGCTCCTCAATGAAGGAGGAGGAATTCCTAAACAGGAAATTCCTCTCTCGAGCTAAACAACCAGAGATTTTGAGTTGCCCAAGCAATCTCAAAATCGAATTATCTTCAAATACCTTTCCTTGTGGCCTTCCCATTTCTTTTATAACATTAGGGTTTGGAAAACCCTAAACCACCTCCAATGAGTTAACCCTTTTCACATGGAGGGTCTCCATCTAAAACTGCGCTGATCAATGAGGAGGTTCAATGTATCTGGACATTGCTGTGATTTGGTCCTATTGACCTGGTCAACCTTCTTCATCCCTTTTCACACCTAAGTGTATTTTATTGAAATGGCCCAGATTTTTCCATGTTCACATTGGGAATTGATTTATTTTTCTAATTAGGAGTTTTAGAGTTCCTCCTTTACACTTTTATTCATGAGTTACGAAAACTGAAATTAAAATGCAATATTCCCATTAGCTGCAAAAATTGGGAATATTACATAAAGGTAACTATACCTATGTTGGTCGCGCTATACCTCCCATCATCTCCAAACTCTATGTTTTGTTGGAGGTCCTTCTCCTCTAAGTCACTGAAGAGATCTCTATTCCCCTTCATATGGAACGAGGCACCCCTATCTAAATACCACATGGATCCCATTAAAATGCTGGCCATGCATGTAATGAGACTAAAATCAAGCTCAAACTGTGAAATCAATGCTTCACCCTTTGCAAGTGCAAGCTCCTTCTTGCTTGCCTTCTTCTATGGACAATTCGAACCATAGTACCCATGTTTGTGACAATGAAAACATCTAATCTTGGAAATATCTTTCTTTCCATATTCAGCTTGGGATTAATTTCTCTTGGATTTATTTCCTTTTTCAACCAATGTATAATATTCTTATTTTTTGGTGTTGGACGTCCCGTCTCTGGTGATCTGCCTTATCTCTTCTATTACCAAGTCAGACCACAAATGCTCCGAGTCTGGTAAATTCTCCCTCCCATTCATAGATTCCTAGTAACTATGCCAGCTTTTGGGAAGGCCTGGAAGTGTTAGTCTCACCAATTCATCATCGGCTATGATCACACCAACACTTCCAAGCTCATCTCGACACTGAGTGAACTTTGAAAAGTATGTTGGTACCGTCTCACCCTCCTCCTTCTTCATCACTCTGTGCTTGTCCTTTAGCACAAAATTGCTTTGGTCACTTCTATTCTGAAACAAATATGTCAAGGCCTTCCACATAGCATATGGAGTCGCCTTCCCATGGAGACTCGAGACAATATGATCTATAACTCCCTCTAACAAGATCCTTCTCTCCTTTTCTACCTTCTTTTTCCATGCATCAATAAGTTGAGAATCTGCTGCTGCAGGCTTGGGAATATCAATATCTATGAATTCCCTTAACTGGTTTTCCTCCAAAATTTCATCCATCTTCTCCTTCCATGCAATATAATTCAAATTTCCATCGAGTGAAAATTTGAGTCCCTAGCCATTGAAAGACATCTTGATCTGCTACTAGACCCCGAAGAATAAATATGCAAATTTGAAACTGTTCAAGACAAACTCAATTTCTTCTCTTCTAATGTGATTCTTGGTGCTTCGATACCATGTAGAAATTATATATAAAATACATATGAATGGATTAAATATGATCATTTTATGTACTAAAACAAGATATTGAATCCTTATACTATATTTGCGGAATATAAAACACAATTTCTCAATCACATGTAGGTAAGAGAAAGAAGTAAATCAATCGCACAACACAATATGTTCTTGGGGAAATCACCTGCTCAAAACCCCTCTATCATATATTGTACATAGTCAAAGAATCATGAAACAATGCAATGCTTTCTCACACTGAGAAAATCCTGCACTGTACCCATCGTCTCACCTTGATCCTACTAAAAAATTACTAGAAATTCTTAAGCAAAATTGACCAACACTTAGCCAATTCTCAGCCCCTACTTAGCCCAACCTTGCTCACACAATACCTAGGAAATTAATCCCTATTAAATAGGATAATCAACCTTCCTTGACTGCACAAAACTTTATGAGCCTTCCTTTGACTTTATAATTGCACCCAAGCAATTCGCTAATAATAAAACTGATATTTATCTTCCCTTTAACCTCTGTCTCAATTGGGTCGTCATGAAAATTAAGATGAATGCAACTAATAATAGTGAATCATCAGTTATCTAATAGATCATTACTTGTGAATTAAATATAATTTAATTCACTTGACCTCTCACTAGCTCATCACTCAGTTAGAAATAGTTAAATTTATTTTAACTCAATTAGTTTGAGTTAACTGATTAAAAATGCACTAAACTAATGCATTAACTATAAATAGATCCCAAAAATAATAGAATCAATTTACATGCTTCACCTTTGACCCTCAACCTGATTTTCTTGAGCTAACTTAGTCTTTCTAACTTAGTTAAGTGATACAAGTTGTTATGAGATGGAATTACAATTTAATTTCCAATCTATTTAAGGGATAAATAAATTAGACACCCACATTTAGCGCTAGTGTGTAACTGAATTCCTCACTCATGTGTGACTGGAATCCCGCACCATTTATGTTGTCAATTTTTGTCCTTGATGGATGTCAATTTCATTGTTTCTTGTTGCAAATTCAATATTTTGGGTTGGAGCCATTAATACTACCATTTATTTGAAAAATAAGAGTCCAACCAAAATTTTAGATCTAAAAAAACATCATTTGAAGAATTTTTTGGATATAAACCAAAAGTGAATCATTTAAGAGTTTTTGGATGCAAGATGTTTTCTCATGTTCCAAAATATGAAAGAAAAAAACTTAATGCAAAATAAATTAAATGCACATTCAATGGTTATTGTGATGATCAAAAGGAATATAAGTTGTTTGATCCCAGTTCACATAAATTACTTGCAAGTAGGGATGTGGTGTTTCATGAAAATACAGATGAAGGCGATAAAATGAATAATACATGTGTCTAGCATGATAGGATTCAAACCTTTCCAACAAAAATTGAGGAGGGTACATATGACCTTGGAGCCTCTTATTCAAAAGGAGTTAAAGAAGCTCCTCGATACGTGTATTATCTTCAAATTCAGGAATTCTAGTTGGGTCTCAAATCTAGTTCCTATGCGAAAGAAGTCTCGTGAAATCTAGCTGTGCGTCGACTTCCAGAATTTCAGCCGAGCTTCAGACAAATACAAATATCTTGTTCCCTCTATGGAGCAGATTCTTCAAATTGTGTCTTGTTCGGAAATGTTCTATTTAATCGATGGATTCTCCAGATACAACGAGGTCTTGGTTGCCGAACCAAATCATTTGAAGACAACCTTCAGAACAAAGTGGGGAAATTTTTATTTTCGACGCATGATTGTCGGTCTAATTAATACTGGAGAAACCTTCTAAAGGGAATTGAACATCACTTTCAAGGGAGTAATGTTTTAGAGTGTCATGATATATCTAGATGATTTCATGGTATTCTTAAAGAGGAGATCTGACCACCTTCATCACCTGAAGAAAATATTTGAGGCATGTCAAAAATATAGAATTTCACTGAATCCCATGAAGAGAATTTTCGTTGGTATCATAAGGTAATATCTTGGGTCATATCATGACAAAGGATGGGATCACCACCGATCCTAACCACGTGAAATATATCACACATATTCCTCTCCCAAATGGAAAAAAAGGTCATGCAGTCGTTCCTTATAAAGATTAGCTTCCTCTGCAAGTTTATTTCGGATTTCACCGAGATCTTCAAACCCCCACAAAATATGATTAAGAATGGCTCAATGTTTAAGTGGAATTAAGAAGAGAATGAATATTTTGAATGAATAAAGAAATCCATTATGGAATCCTCATCTCCTACAATCTAAACTTCAATAAGGACTTCATCATTTATACTTTCACCTCAGACTCATCATTAGTTGTCGTGCTTACATAGAAATATGATAGTCATGATGAGTGTGAGGTTGCAAGGTGCAGAGCTTAATTACCCCGACATGGAAAAACAAGCATACATAGTATAAAAAGTAGTGAAGCATTTCATGCCATACATTATGAAGAACCATGTAATGATATTTTTCCCTCACCCTGCCGTTAGATTATTATTTTTTCAACAGGAACTAGATGAGTAAAGGGTAAATTAGATGGCTTTCCTTCAAGAATATGACCTGGAATTTAAGCCCTCTGACATGGTCAAATTATATGGATTGCGTAAATTATCCACTCAAGCTACATATCCTTACAAGAAGGAATCAAAATGCTGGGATCATGAGATCAATATGTACCAAAATGAGCTCACAACTATACCCGACTCTCCATATTGGTATGCCGATCTAAAGTAGTATTTAGGACAAGGGAACTTTCCTCTGCCCTTATCCACAAGACAAAAAAGGGTTTTCAGGCTTAAAGTCACATCTTACTAGTTAGTACAATGACAGTTGTTCGATAAACATCACAACGATGTAATATTTAAGTGTTTAGAGTTCCATGACGCGTAACTAGTCTTGAAGGAATTACATGATGGGTCAGTAGGGCGCCATTATTTTGGTGACACCATGACCCATAAGATCATGAGGCCTGGTTTATATTGGTCTACCGAATTTAGGGATGTTCATGCATATGCTCGCAAATGCGTTATTTGTCAAACATGCACCGATAGAGAATCTTGGTCGTTTGCCACACTTCAGTCCATAGCAGTAGAAGAACCTTTCGAGTAATGGGATTTGGACATCATCGGGGATATTGTGCCACATTCATCTAAGAAGCACTGGTACATTCTCATAGATACTAATTGCTTCACAAAGTGGGTTGAATCTATCCCATTATGGAAAGTTAATGATCAAGAGGTAATACATTTTACAAACTAGCACATCGTAACCAGGTTCGACGTTCCAACCTCTTTTGTGTTTAAGAATGCTACATATTTTTTATATTTTCAGTTGTATGATTTCACTTTAGAGAATGGTATTGTTTTAAAGCACTCAACTAACTATTATCCCCAAGGAAACAACTTAGCAGAGTCTACCTACAAAAACCTAATTCACATCATCAAGAAAACCTTACTCTCACACCACCGAAACTGGCATAACGCCCTATGGGCAGACCGAGTCACACCAAAACAATCTCTTGGGACCTCCCATTTCTTCTTGGTCTATGGGAAAGAAGCCATTTTACCTCCAAAAATCTACCTAGCCACCCTCCAGTTGTCACAATAATCTCGTGGCTCACCCTATCCCACCATGCAGACTTGTATTAACACCTTTCTCAAACTGGAGGAAGAGAGGAAAAAGGCAAGGGAGAAATTTTGTGTTCACCAAAGTAGAATCAAGAGGTGGTTTAATAAGAGGTTCGTAGGGAATCAAATGTTTAATGTAGGTGACCTTTTCCTCAAATGGGATAAGGCCCATGAAGATAAAGGAAGCACATCAAATTCTAGGCCATGTGGATTGGTCCTTTTCAGGTTAGAAAGAAGATTGGCCAACATACATATAGATTGCAAACCTTATAAGGGAGGATTGATCCCCTCCTTTTGAATGGCCATGATCTCAAGTTATACTTCATGTAGAAACTCTTGAAGCTTCTTACCCCCATCTCTGTACCATATTTTTTCTTTCCCTTTCTTTGTTTTGTGTGTGTTATTTTGGTTTTCCATTTTCAATAAAGGGTTCACCCTTAATGAATTCATTCTAGAGCTTAACTTGAATATGAAACTTTAGTGTTGAGTTAGCCTCTACACTGATGGCCAAGTTGTACTTTTGTTCTATGCATGCACTTGATTATCCCTTAAGTCCTGACCAAGGCAAAATGTTGAAATCCATTTTAGTCGGGAACTCGGGTCATCCATGCATCCTATCTTTAAATGGTAGGCCCTAAATTTTTACTTGAATATGAATTTTGAACGAATTGGTTGATTTAGGTAGGTCGATGAAGGTTGAATAACAAAATTTAATGGGAAAAAACATATTTCATGAAAATAATAAAGTATTTGAAAAACCAGAGAAAACCTATCTTGCAAGTAAAATAAGTCGGGATCCCTCATCCACCTAGGAAAATAAATTCCATACAAATAAGTGCTAATAAGAACAAATAAGTAAGTTCCATGAGCACATAAAGAAAATCAAATAAAGGAAAAAGGATAGAGAAAGGCTTCCTGTGTAAAGAGGAGATGCAACGACTTCATCAGGGTATTGTCCAGGCTTGCTGGGAGTGGAGAAATGTTTGTGATTTCTATGTAGTGACTCTGTTGGGGTATTTTTCAAGCTCCTTGGTAGAAGAGCAACACTAGAGACAGGTAAAAAATATACAAAAAATCTATAAAACCCTTATTGTTATTCAAACCCCTATGTCCAGCCACCAGAGATATCTTTGGTTTATGTGTTAACAAGCCAAGTCAAGATGGTTAGGGCAGAATAATCTATACTAAGGGTGATATGGAGATTCTAGTGGAAGTCACAGTCTTAGAAAAAAAAAAAATCCTAAAAGGTTTGCCCTAACCCTGAGATCGGGTGCTAGAAAAGATACTAAGGTTATACCAATGAATCAACAATTGTTGTAGTTGTTGCAACAACCCTCCAAAAGTTTCGACCCTTCAAAATTTTGGAGCCCCTGCATCCCAAAGCTCAACTTGAGACTCATACCAATAGGTTTTCATGCCTTCAGCTCTTTCTCAATTCTAAATCTCGAAAGTTCAAAGACCATTTTTCCGCTTTAGTCTAAGTTGCATCAACTCTCTATCTTTAAGCGTAAAATATTGTGACGTCTTAATTTTCCATAAGTTAAGCCACTAAGTCGCGTTATTTAAATTTTTGACCTTTCTCCTCATTGTGACCATGCGAACTAGAGACTTCACATAATTTTCTAATTCATATAGGTCACATAGGTCGCAACCCATTTGATGTTCGAGTCCAGCAACCTAGTGACCTCGTGACCTCAAAAGGGTAGCAAGGTCGCAAAGTTCACAAAAGGGAAAAACTTTGAAGTTATGACCCTTACGACCTCATTAATTTCCTGCACATGTGAACCTTTTATATATCATTTCTTGATCCATTTGGTCAAGTGTTCATTTATTTGGAGCATTCGAGAGCCTAGGCATCTCAATAGGAGCATGAATTCCTCCAGGTAGGTGGCTTTTACCTCTCGGTAATTATTTTCTATCACCATGTGTCCTTTGTGTGCTCCCAACCTTCCACCTTCCCTAAGAGAAGGGTTTTATTTACCTCACTAACTCTCCCAAAAATTATTATTGTTCCTAAAACCCTCCTAGCTGAGTATGTAGCCTTTGCACCGCTTCTACCTCAACCAATATGCCCATGTCTCATCCAATTAACTTCTATTTCCCATTTCTTGAGTTATTTTTTGACTAGAGAACCCCCTATCCCAAATATTTATCTTTGGCCCCCTCACTGAGCCACCCTAGCAGATTGGTTGCATAAATAAAATTCACGATAGGCAAATTGTTTCAACCTGTGACCTTGTGACCTCACAACTCCCGCAACCTCTGCGACCTCTGCGACTAACGAGACCTTGTGACCTTGCGACTCCCATGATATTGCAACACTATGACTCACACGAACTTGCAACTTGTCCCTCCCTGTGACGTAACTTGTAAGTCGAATAAGTCAAAGATTTTTTCACTATAACCCTTGTGACCTCTCCGAGTTATGCGAACCTGCGACCTGTTCTAGAAATAAATCTTCCTGAAGCTATGTTAAACTTTAAGAATCCTTGATTAGCTATTTTTTTTCCAATATTTATATTATTCATGCCATCTTTCTTATCATGGGACAATCTTTTTGATATGCCAGGTGATGCAAATCTCGAATGCATATTGATTTCCTCCTTCTCATGCGAAATGACATTGTTGGTGATCTAGAATCCTCAAAGGAGTCATGATTTCAATACAGAGGAGAGTTATCAGATTTTGGCACCACCTCCCATTTATAGATACACCGCATGCATCCTCAACAAAAGCACCAAGTGGACTTGTTATGATATTTTCTCAGAGTTCTCCAACCCGAACATTCTCGAGGAGCAGGAAGATTTCCCAGTATACATAAATGTCAAAAGGTCCAAAATCCACTAGGTTGATGCACACCCTCCTATATTCCCATGTTCAGAGGTCATTGACCGGATCTTACATAACACTGACACCAAGAGATGGGTAATAAGGAACCCCATTGGGAAACATTTCATAGTTATTCATTTAGTAGACATGATGGCATATTATGGGCTACCCAAAAAGGAAGAATCATTTAATTTTAAGTGGTTTGTAGATTACAAGGCTCCAATCAAGAGCACTATCAAGGGATGGTTGCAGAATCCTTCTAAATTCTAGGAAAAGAAAGATCAATTATATAATACTGAATGCGTAAGGAAAGTATATCACCCATTGTGGCCATGATGAGTAGACTATACGGTAGGGCTGACATTAGCATTTTTAACAGGACATGGGTACCTATAATTCATATAGTCGCTTCCAAAGGAACCATTTTTAATTGGTCCAATATCCTTGTCTCAGCATTAAGGACTAACATTATCGTGGTATAGATTCCATAGGAAGGTCAACCAATTGCGTTTTACATGGCCTCATATTTAATGGATGTTTTTTGTTATAGGTGTCACTTTGACCATTAGAGTTACAATTGGAATATGAAAATAGGAGGGCAAATACACAAGTACTTTACAGTTTTATAGGATTCATGTTATAAGAAGGAAAATGACTCCATATTCGATGCATTCATCACCACGTTGTATCGACTGATGCATGGAGAAGATCCTCCATGCATGTCAAAAAGAGTCATGGAGACTATCACTAAGGTGGCACTTTTGTTCTCGATACGAGAGGGTACATTCATTAGTGTCTTTGGTTCCTATAAACCTCCTCATGCACTTCCTAGGTTTTTTTACGGAAAAATTACTATTGCAGGAAGTATGTTACCAAATTACGACAACTTTTTAAAGTCATTACACAAAGGCAAGAAGAAACCTTGGCCAACATTTCCTCTCGCTGTCAGGGAGTACACAGTGGGAAAATTTAAATAAGTCTAAGTAGAAGCCGAAGACATACAATGATTCCATTTCGTGGTGTTGAACTACAAAACCTATTACCTTGATATGATAGTGGTATCCCACTGCAAGAAGGAAAATTTCAGTTGGTCATACTAGCGCAACGTACATTATCACGAAGACAAAGTCATAAAATGGTATAATGTAGAATGATGGCTCGACCAAAATGAGGAACTAGAAGATAAGGATGAGTAGGAAGGGAATTATCAAGAGAACATAAGCTTACAAGAATGGTTGACTTCACTAAAGAAAAGGAAACAATAAGGGGAGACATCAAGGAAGAAAAAGAGGCAGAAAGGAAAAGAAGTGGAAGAGTCCCCAAGCAGCCAAGTGGAGGAAGAAGACGATGATACGCTAGAACAAAGAAATGTGTCCCTATAAAGGCAGAAATAGGGGATCAAAAGGAAGAGAGAAGAAGATCTAAAAAGGTCGCAAGAATCATAAGATCATGATAATCAAGAAAAGGAAGGTGAGGAAAGAGGAAAACAACAGGAAGAAGAGAAATAGAGGAATAAAAAAAAAGGAAACAAGAAGAGGATCAAAGAAAGAAACAAGAGGAAGGAAAATCAAAGAAAAATGAGGAAGAACAGAGGAATCCGAGGAAGAGGAAAATAAGAAAGAAGAATAGAGAGCACATGAAGAATGCAAGTGTTGGAAAAATACTGAGAGGGGGGGGGGGGTGAATCAGTATTTAGAGCAAACCAAAATCTTTCTCTTTTCTTCCACTGAAACCCTTAGGCTACTTTATAGAAACCAGCTATTGTATATTCGAGAGTGCATCCAGAGATCTTATTATGAATTTAATTCTTTTCTTAGGTCATTTCATCATTCATTAGTAAGCAGTAATCCAGTGCAGTAATAACAGAATAAACCATCACACATGAGCAAGACACATGAACACCAGGATTTAAGGTGGAAACCCAATTCGAAAGAAAACCACCGTTGCCGTTGTCTCTGTCTTCAATAATTATTATTAAGAAAACCTTTTACAACATTGTACTAGTGCAGACTCATACTAGTACGCAGGCTTGTACCTGTAGAAGGCTGCAACCTTCTCTCGTTTACCAGCCTCTCCTAGAAGGGAGCTTCAACCCCCTGAACATAACACCAGTTTCTACTGGCAGGAAGCTTCTACTTCCAAACTAAAGGCTTCAACCCTCAGACTCACTGCAGACCACGTTTCATCAATTTTCACACTGGATCAAGCAGTTTCAACACAACCCTTTATTCAATTATCAACAAACATATTTTTCCCAAAACTTCATAACAGAACAGTGAGACCACTGTAACCAGAATATCAGGAATAACCTAGACTTCAGAGAATATATGCATTCAACATCCCGTGTATCCTTCTGTGTACATTAATCTTCAGAAACCCCAACTGTCATATGCACTTTCAATGTAGATGACCCACATATATATATATGTGCTTTTCATGTATAGATCTGTAATAATATGTTTTGCAGAGCAGGCCAGATCTATAAAAAAAACTTACCCGGATTCATATGTGTTCTTCAGCAGACATGCGCCAGCTCTTCATCGTTTCTTCTGTTGAATAAACTCAAGACTCATCACCTTTAGATCAATATCTCGATGGGTGCATCATGGACTCAGAATCATCAATTAAGCACATCTTCTGTCCATACAGATATTCCTTAGAGGAATTCCTTCTTCTTCAACCCTCACACTTTTTGAACTCGAATAATAATCTTTTTCCTTTATATAGTTCTCGCCTTTATTAAACCATGAGTCAAAAACCATTTAACCACTAATGGTATTCCTTTGACAATATTTTCATTAGTTTGGCCCTCGGGGTTTTTATTTCTTTTTAATTTATTTATCAATTGATAAATAAATATATTTACAACGTTTTAATACCTTATGTCTAACCCTTCGGATTTTATAAACAATATCCGACGCTTTCAAATAGTTTAATATTTCAATAAAATTTTAACCCGGACTTCAATCCTTGATCCCGGGCCCACATCGCAGTCGGCCATTTGCGATGTACGATATGCAATGGCGCGATCAAACAAAAGTGCGCAAATTTAACATTTGCGATTTTCGATGGGATCGCATCGCAAATTGGCGATCAAACATATGGCGGAACACTTTGTAATATGCGATGGTGCGATATGCGATGGCGCGATAATCGCACATCACAAACAATCAACGAGACTTGCGATGGTGGAGGGCGATGATTATAATATGCGATGTTGCGATGGTGCGACGATCGCACATCGCAAATATCTACATCAACAAGACATTTAAACTTCAAAACTTGCGATCTTGCGATTTGCGCTAATAAACTATCTTTAAATAAACTCTTCTCCTCCGTAGTCTGGAACTACGAATGTCTTCATTCCTTCTGCAAAAAGACTTCGCCCATAACAAAAATTAATTCTCCTCTGCAATACTTCACTGCGGCCCATCAACAATCTGTTCTCTGTCTATTTTTCCAATTGATAGTTTAGGTGTTGCTCCTGTCTTTACCTTTTTTCTCTGCAACTTTGCTTTTCTCTGTTACATTGTTGCCAATGCCTTTTCCAATTCCTTTGCCATCAATGACAATATTTCAAACAATCTCCCCCTTTGGCATTGATGGAAATATTTCTTCCTTTTTTTGTCTTATATAAGCTCCTTTATTTGCGTTTCCTCCCCCTTTGACATCAATGGCAAAGGATTGTACCAAAAATACCATGCTCCCCCTGAGATCATGCTGCATATAGATAAGATTCAAATGAAGTAACATAAATGATCAATGCATATTTTATATATGACCAATGGTCCCCCTTAGCCTGTGCTTTCTGAACACCTTCAACAGGACCATATCCAATTTAATCTCCTGTAATTTAAGCAGATCTAGTCTTCTGCATGGCAGAGACGACTCCCAATTTTTTCCTGAGATATTAGAACGCTTCCCTGGGTAAAGGTTTGGTAAATATATCAGCAACTTGTTCTTTGGAGGGAACATACTCCAACTTCACTTTTTGTTCAAGCACTTGTTCACGTAAGAAGTGATATTTTATGGGAATGTGCTTGGTCTTGGAATGCATAACAGGATTCTTTGAGATACTGATGGCGCTTGTATTTTCACACATAATGGAGATGGGAGGTGAACATTCGATTTTAAAGTCTTGTAAGGTTTGCATCATCCAGAGAATTTGAGTGCAACATGATGTAGCAGCCTCATATTCTGCTTCTGTTGTAGATAAGGCAATAAAGTTTTGCTTCTTACTGAACCAAGATACTAACCGGGGCCCCTTGTAGAATGCACCACCACTAGTGATTTTTCAATCATCAACATTTCCAGCCCAATCTTCATCAGTGTAAGCATGAAGAGTAAGATCAGCATTCTTTGAATACCATAGTCCAAAGTCTTGAGTTCCTTGTAGATATTTGAATATTCTTTTCACAGCCTGAAGATGAGACTCTTTTGGATTTGCTTGGAATCGTCCAACAATCCCAACTGCATGCATGATGTCTGGTCTTGTCTCAGTGAGATAAAGTAGAATCCCTATCATAGATCTATATTCTGGTTGATTCACCATGGGGGAATCATCATTATAACTGAGATTACATCCGGTTATCATTGGTGTACTCACAGGTTTGCAATCTTCCATGCCATAATTCTTCAGGATTTGCTAGAGGTATTTTGCTTGTGATAAGAATATGCCATCTATTGCTTGTTGCACTTGCAAGCCAAGAAAGAATGTTAGTTCCCCAAGAAAATACATTTCAAATTCTTGCTGCATAGTAGAAGCAAATTTCTGACTCATAGACTCTTTATTACTTCCAAAAATGATATCATCAACATATACAACTACAATCAATAGTTTGTCATTTTTCAGTTTTTGTGTATAAGTTGCTATCATCAGACCCCTTTGAAAATCCTTGTTGATGAAGATATTTGTCAAGACGATAGTACCATGCCCTTGGAGCTTGTTTGAGACCATATAGAGCCTTTTTAAGTCTACAAACAAGTTTTCATCATTTCCCAAAATAAATCCTTCTGGTTGTTCTATATAAACTTCTTCTTCTAGATCACCATTGAGAAAAGCAGATTTAACATCCATTTGATAAACTTTGATTTGTTGGAAGCTTGAAAAAACAAGAAACATTCTTATGGCTTCAAGTCTAGCTACAGGAGAAAAAGTTTCTTCAAAGTCTATACCTTCTTGTTGAGCATACCCCTTGCAAACAAGTCTAGCTTTATTTCTTATAACATCCCCATTCTCATTTAACTTGTTTTTGAATATCCATTTAGTTCCAATGACATTTTTGTCATGAGGTCTTGGCACTAATTCCCAAGTGTGATTCTTTTCAATTTGATCAAGCTCTTCATTCATGGCTTGAATCCAACATTCATCTTTGCTAGCTTGACTGACACTGTGAGGTTCAATAGTGGACAGAAATGCCAGATTGCTAGAAGATCCCACAAGAGTCATTCTTGTTTGTACACCTGATCTCTTTTCTCCCAAAATTTGAGATTCTGGATGATTCTTTTGAATATATCTAGATGGAGCCTTTTCAGACAAATCATCTTCGGGTTCTTCACTGGGTTCATTTTTTGTATCATTACTATTTGATGTAGAAGGATATGTGTAATCATCATCTTCATCTGTTGTTTGCTTTTCTTCTTTTGGAGCTGCAGGATACTCATCAATAACAACATCAATACATTCAACAATATTTCAAAGTCTTTTATTGTAACATTTATATGCCCTACTCCTAGAGGAGTAACTAAGAAATATTCCTTCATCTGCTCTGGGTTCAAACTTGCCAAGTTTTTCATCATTATTCTTGATAAATCATTTTCTCCCAAAAATTATAAAATGCTTTATAGTGGGAGGATTACCATACCAGAGTTCATATGGAGTTTTATCACTATTTACACGAACATGTGCTTTTTTGAGAATGTTTACTGCTGTATGTGCTGCTTCTCCCCAAAATGTGTCAGGTATTCCGGAATCATCAAGCATAGCTCTAGCCATTTTTTGAACTGTTCTGTTCATTCTCTCTGCAACACCATTCTGTTGTGGAGTGCCTGCTATAGAAAAATATCTTTTTATGCCATGTTGTTCACAAAATTCAAGAAATTCATTGGATGTATATTCTCCTCCTCGATCAGATCTGAGACACTTGATTTTTAGATCTAATTCATTCTCAACTAATGCTTTAAAGATCTGAAATTTCTCAAATGCTTCATCTTTGTGTTTAAGCAGCCCAATCCAACACATTCTAGAGAAATCATCAATGAATAAGATATAGTATTCTTCATCGCGTGGTGACTTTTTTCCCATAGGTCCACATATGTTAGTATGAATGATTTCAAGAGGCTTACTTGATGATCCTTCCTTGGCATTAAATTGTACTCTGGTTTGCTTGCCGAATTGGCAAGATTTGCATATGATATTTTCAGGTAGAGTAATATTGGGAAGATCACGAACAGCTTTAAATCTGCTTTATTTGTTGATTTGAGAGAAGCTCAAATGCCCCAACCTTCTATTCCATAACCAGTTTTCTGAAGATTTACTCAAATAACATTGTTCTTTGCAGTTATTCAATATATACAGGTTGTTTGGAGTTCTTTTTCCTTTTATAATTGCTTTACCTGTATTAAGATCACGTACCACACATTCTTTTGAACTAAAGACAAATTCAGTTCCTTGATCAAACATGTGACTTACACTTAACAAGTTATGCTTTAATCCATCCACATACATGACTTCATTAGCTTTCACTTTTTCTTTTAGAAAAACATACCCTTTTCCCTTAATGACCGCATGGGTATCATTTCCAAATGTAACATTCTTTTCTTTTTTCTAGAGCACTATATGCAAGAAGTTTGTCTTTATCACCTGTCATGTGTCTTGAGCATCCACTATCAATGTACCATTGGTTTTCTTCATCTTTTGAAAATAACGCTATGCCACAATTTTCCACTTGCAATTCCTTCTTTTTCCATACTTTGGAGCTTGAAGGAACATGTTCTTTTCGCTGAACTTTTCTCCTGCATTCTGATTCTTCATGGCCAAAGTTATTGCAATAAGCACATTCATCTTCATTTTGAAGAGGAGAAAAGTTGTTATAAGTATTCTTCGTTGTTTCAATATCAATCCTTTTCTTTCTTGCTTCTCTTGTCATGATGGTTTTATATGCAACACATTGAACAACTTTATGACCAAAATTGTGACATGAGAAACTTTGTCCATTGAAGAAGAAATTTCTGCGATCATAAAATCTTCTATATGAATTTACTTGTTGATTGGTGTTTCTTTGAAAGCCATTCATGTTAGTGTTATTTGAATTGAGATGATCATGCTTTACCTGTAAAGATTCTTTATTCCCTTGCTGAGTGGTAGCATGTTGTAAACCAGCTGTAACTGCTTTTAGATAATTTGGTGCTGAAGCCTGGGAAGATTCTCCAACATATCCAAGACCTGTCTTTATAAGAGGAGAGCATTGTACCTTGATAATCTCATCTAAAGTTTCAGATCCTTTCGAAAATCTAAGATTCAGAGTTTTTACTTTCTCAAGATCTTTTCTTAGACTTACTACTTCACATTCTAATTTCTCATTGTGTTTTTCTTTTTCTTCAAGCTGATTTTTCAGAGTCTCTATGGTTATTTTACTCTCTTCTAAGAAAATTTTGAGTTTATTGTTTTCATCAAGAAAATCACTGTCTTCTAGAGCATCCAAAAAAGTATCCTTTTCTTCTCTAGATTCCTTTTCAAATGCCATGAGAAGTCTAAGATCTTGTTCACATTCTTCCTCACTATCAGATAACCCATCACTATCTTCATGAGTATAGTAACTCTTTCTAGTGCTAAAACGATTATTATTCCTTCTTGTAACTTCCTTCCCCTTTTTATGCGTTTCTTTATAAAGACACTTAGCAGCATAATGACCAACTCTTCCACAATCAAAACATTTGAAAGGAAGCTTACCTCTGAACCTTCCTGTGCCAAGTTGAAGTTTCTTTACAAAGTTTATCTCATCTTCTTCTGAGATATATCCCGATCCCTCTGTTTTTTGTACTTCCTTCCCTTTTGTAGAAGTTCTAAAGACTGTTTCTTTGACTTCAGATGGTCCTCCTCTTCTCATTTCATATGCAGTTAGTATGCCATCAAGTTGCACCACAGTAAGATTTTGAAGATCCTGCTTTTCTTCAAGAGCAGAAACTTTTGACTCAAATTTTGTCGATAGTGATCTTAAGACTTTCTCAACCAAAGTAGATTCGGTTATTGTTTCTCCCAGATTTTTTATACGATTTACAATATCATCAAGACGTAAAAAGAAATTGGCAATGCTCTCCTCATTATCCATTTTTAGATTCTCATATTGAATTCTGAGAGTTTGGAGTTTATCACTTTTTACCTTTGCATCACCTTCATAACTTGGAATGATTTTGTCCCATATTGCCTTTGCTATATTCAGCTACATGACTTTGACAAATTCTGATTCAGTTAGACTTCCTAATAGAGCATTGACCGCCTTTGAATTTGTTTCATAATTCTTTCTTTCCGTTGGATCTATTGTTACTGCAGCTGGATATTGATATCCTCCTTCAACAATTGCCCATATCTCTACTCCCAGAGACTGAAGATAAGATCTCATCCTTGTTTTCCAGAAGATTAAATTGTTTCCATTGAAGAGTGGAGGCCTGATAGATGCTGTTCCATCTTGATTGCTCATCTTGCTTGATCTTCCTTCTAGCGGTTAAGACTTTTTTAGAAGGACCTGCTCTGATACCAATTGTTGGAAAAATACTGAGAGGGGGGGGGTGAATCAGTATTTAGAGAAAACCAAAACCTTTCTCTTTTCTTCCACTGAAACCCTTCGGCTACTTTATAGAAACCAGCTATTGTATATTCGAGAGTGCATCCAGAGATCTTATTATGAATTTAATTCTTTTCTTAGGTCATTTCATCATTCATTAGTAAGCAGTAATCAGGTGCAGTAATAACAGAATAAACCATTACACATGAGCAAGACACATGAACACCAGGATTTAAGGTGGAAACCCAATTCAGGAGAAAACCATCGCTGCCGTTGTCTCTGTCTTCAATAATTATTATTAAGAAAACCTTTTACAACATTGTACTAGTGCAGACTCATACTAGTATGTAGGCTTCTACCTGCAGAAGGCTGCAACCTTCTCTCGTTTACCAGCCTCTCCTGGAAGGGAGCTTCAACCCCCTGAACATAACACCAGTTTCTACTGGTAGGAAGCTTCTACTTCCAAACTGAAGGCTTCAACCCTCAGACTCACTGCAGACCATGTTTCATCAATTTTCACACTAGATCAAGCAGTTTCAACACAACCCTTTATTCAATTATCAACAAACATATTTTGCCCAAAACTTCATAACAGAACAGTGAGACCACTGTAACTAGAATATCAGGAATAACCTAGACTTCAAAGAATATATGCATTCAACATCCCGTGTATCCTTCTGTGTACATTAATCTTCAGAAACCCCAACTATCATATGCACTTTCAATGTAGATGACCCGCATATATATACGTACTTTTCCTGTATAGATATGTAATAATATGTTTTGCAGAGCAGGCCAGATCTATAAAAAAAACTTACCCGGATTCATATGTGTTCTTCAGCAGACATGCGCTAGCTCTTCATCGTTTCTTCTGTTGAATAAACTCAAGACTCATCACCTTTAGATCAATATCTCGATGGGTGCATCATGGACTCAGAATCATCAGTTAAGCATGTCGTCTGTCCATACAGATATTCCTTAGAGGAATTCCTTCTTCTTCAACCCTCACACTTGTTGAACTCGAATAATAATATTTTTCCTTTATATAGTTCTCGCCTTTATTAAACCATGAGTCAAAAACCATTTAACCGCTAATGGTATTCCTTTGACAATATTTCCATTAGTTTGGCCCTCGGGGTTTTTATTTCTTTTTAATTTATTTATGAATTGATAAATAAATATATTTACAACGTTTTAATCCCTTATGTCTAACCCTTTGGATTTTATAAACAATATCCGACGCTTTCAAATAGTTTAATATTTCAATAAACTTTTAACCCAGACTTCAATCCTTGATCCCGGGCCCACATCGCAGTTTGCCATTTGTGATGTGCAATATGCAATGGCGTGATCAAACAAAAGTGCGCAAAGTTAACATTTGTGATTTGCAATGGGATCGCATCGCAAATTGGCGATCAAACATATGGTGGAACACTTTGTAATATGCGATGGTGCGATATGTGATGGCGCGATAATCACACATCGCAAACAATCAACGAGACTTGCGATGGAGGAGGGCGATGATTATAATATGCGATGTTGTGATGGTGCGACGATCGCACATCGCAAATATCCACATCAACAAGAAATTTAAACTTCAAAACTTACAATCTTGCGATTTGCGCTAATAAACTGTATTTAAATAAACTCTGCTCCTCCGTAGTCTGGAACTACGAATGTCTTCATTCCTTTTGCAAAAAAACTTCGCCCATAACAAAAGTTAATTCTCCTCTGCAATACTTGACTGCGACCCATCAACAATCTGTTCTCTGTCTATTTTTCCAATTGATAGTTTAGGTGCTGCTCCTATCTTTACTTTTGTTCTCTGCAACTTTGATTTTCTCTATTACATTGTTGCCAATGCCTTTGCCAATTCCTTTTCCATCAATGACAATATTTCCAACAGCAAGAAACAAGAGGAAGTCAAGAAGAAATCAAAAGAAGAAGAACAAGAAAAGAATAAGCTGGAAGTAGAGAAAAGGAGAAAGGGAGAGGAATACAAAAGGGAGCTAGAGAAGACTAGAAAAGAAGATGAGGAGGCCTTGGCATAGAAAAAAATCTCAATGAATAGGTGGAGTTACCTCCTTTGGATATTCCTCTATTTACCCCCATCACTGGAGGACATCTTCCCCTAAGAGAGCTAGGCATGCCAGATGAGGTGGAACAAGAAGTGCTAGACTTGACCAAACTCACCTTTGATCAAGTAAACCATAGGATGATGTAGGAAACGAGAAAATGTTATGCCAGGAACAAAACATAACCTTTATACATCTGTGCAGAAAAGGAAATTGTCCTAGACACCATGGTGAATCCTTAAATGATCGCTTCAGTAGGGACTGATTTCGTGACTCCAACTGAATTGAATGTTGCAAGGATGAAAAAGCAGATCGTAGAGCTACAAAATTAATTATATATATCCAAAAAAAGGGTTTCTAGGGCGGAATAGAAGAAGGTGAAGCTTGAAGAAGAAAACATAGCCCTTCTCCTAGCTCATTCAAGCATAAAGGAATTCCAGTGCTCGATCAAAGAAAAATTTGTGACCTTGGGAGGAGCCATGGCATTATAATATAAAGATATGTTTAAGTTACATCATACAATCTCTCCTATTCTAGCCATACAATCCAACACTAAAGAGAAGTGTTCCAGGCTAAAAGAGGTTTCCACGACACTAGAAAACATCCATGAATGGGCCAATAGGTATCCATAGGCACCAAAAACTCTCTCAAAGAAATATTGGATCACTACTCAAAATGATAAAGTGCAAATTTACATTAGGATCCAATCACGAGATAAGTTGGCTAAGGATGTAGATAGAGTTATTTCCTCAAACAATCACATTCTTAGTAGGTTGGAGTCAGTGGTTGAGGTTCATGGTGTCCCTTCGCTCGGGATAGCGGGGACAGTTAGAAACCATGAGGAGGTATTACAAGAAATTCAAAAATTTCTTGATCCATTCAAGAAATCCTCCAACTCAGGTGATTTTCAAGTAACAAAGGAGAATATCACACAGTATGTGGTAGAACCGGTCAAAATATACACAAAGTTGGCAACCTTGGAAAAACACATCAAGGCCAAGAAAGGTACTCTAATTCCATATTCTCTTGAGTGCCATCACAAAAATGGTGAATAAAAGCCACATCTAACCCCGATAGCTTGTGTTTACAAGCTATGGAAAACCTACCTCAAAGAGAAACAACACACAGAAGCCTTTCAATCACTAGCTTGTTAGCATAGAGTTAGTTCATTGTTTTTTTGTTTTTTTGCATAACATGATAGAGTAGAGTAGTAAAGATTAGGAGTCTAGAGAATCATGAGGAAGTCAAAAATTCATAGGTATCTCAAAGGTAACGAGAGAGCCCAATATTAATGGGTAGACTAAGATTCACCCTCTATTCTATAAATACACCCTCATGGCATTTTGTAAAGGAATTTTGGCTTTAGACTATTTTTGGAGATACATTGTTTTTAAGAACTTGTGCTCTTTTGATGAATACAAGGAGTAATAGTTAGTTTTCACTATTGGATCCGATGAAAGGATCTTAAATGTTGGTGCTATGAATATCATCATCTAATGAAATGAAAGCTTCTTTGAGTTGTGGTGCACTTTCCTCTCATGTATCCTTCGATGTTATGAGTTTTCTTGCAACATATGGATGGTGTATGATATGCTAACCTCATGCTATGTTCATAAAATGTTTTATTGATATAGGCACTATATTAATTTTTATTGTGCACTTGTTTATGATTAACTTACTTAGTTGTCACAAACTCTTTCTCCGTTGTTAAGTTTATTATTTTTATGTGTTTGATCTTATTAAAGGTTTTGCTAACAATGTTTTTCTTAAGAGTCATGTTGTAAAGTATGTTTTTTGTATTCATGTTATCTTCTCTATGGGGAAATCATCAATTACTTGCTTGTGTTTATTAAAGCTTGTATGTTCCTTCACTCAATAAGTCCCTTTTTCGTCTGAACCATACTTTAACCAACAACATGGAAAATGGGCCTACATATCAGATGTGATCCATAAACCAAACAATGTCAATTCTAATTGGGATTTTTCATCAGGGAGATACCCTCATTGTTATTGGTAAATTCCAACCCATCAATAGGGCCTTAAAGACCTCTCCACGTTTTCTTTGTCTTTAGAGGAAAAATCTAGCTGGAGGCTCATTACAATGAACAACTTGTGGATGAATGTTGTGAATAGGAAGTACATTTTCCCTCTCACCCTCGATTATTGGATTCAAAATCCTCATAAAAAGGTACCAATCTATTCATACATCTAAAAGGTAACAATGGAAGCTTTTGTGATACTAGGCCCAATATTTGCGTGGAAAGTAGGAAATGGAGAAAAACTAAGAGCAGGGCTAGATCCTTGTGTGGGTGCATAAAAAAACTACAAGTTTCCTATGGAGTTTATAGATAGACAAAATTAACAAGGGATTACCTTCTTAAATCAAGCCCCATACCCTCACAAAACAACATTTTGGGCCCAAGGATGGCAGAGTGTTGAACAACTCGAGGTAGAAGATGTATTTGTAGGTATGTGGAAAGAATACACAACAACATTAAGGAGATCTCATATAAGATTAGGAGATAGGGAAGAAAAAATAAAATGGATCTTTTATCCCTAAGGAAGCTACTTTCTTGAGCTAAGATATAGGGTCCTGATTGAAAGACAACAACAGAGAAACCCTGAATGGTGGTGGAAGCAACTATGGAAATTGGAATGCCCTGTAAAGGCAAGCCTTTTTCTCTGGTGTGTTATGAATAACAAGGCCCCAACCTGGGACAATATCCAAAAGAGAAATAAGGAAGGGTCAGGGTGGTGTGTTTTATGCAAAAATGTAGTGGAATCAGTGGATCATTTGCTTTTGTTTATCCATTTTATGCTGAATATCCTAGAAAAGGTCAAGCACGCAATGCAGTTAAACCTTGAATACAGAGGCAAAAATTATAGGGAGGCTCTGGAGTTATGGTGGGTCTTGGTCAAGGACAAAAAATAAAGGAATATACCCCCACTATTGTGCTCAGGGGTCTGGCTAGCCAGAAACAAGGATATATTCAGAGAAAAAATTTCAACCCCAATCAACATAGCCCCTAAAATTATGGCTATCTACTCTCTAATGCCATCAAAAGAGTCAAGTGCAACCCAAAGGGTACTCTACATTGAAGAGATCAATTTTGAAATACCATTGGCTTACTTTGATAGATAAAGTGATGATAAAGGTGAATGTGGCTGAGGTATAGTGCTCCATGTCAACCAATAACATATGCTCAAATCAACCATTGCCTTGGGAAGGGGAAAAAAATCATGCAAAATTCTTAACCTTAAAACTCCTCATGTGTCGGGCTCTAGAAAAAGACTAACTTTACATATTGATCTTTAGCGACTCTCTTAATGTGATAAATTGGTTCAATGTTGTCAAGAGGTTTCACAACTAGTTTCTGCTTCCTATCTTAGATGAAATGTCACAGTTAGAGACAACTTTTAGGGTGAAAATGTGAAGTTGGGTTACACTTTTTGCCCTTTTTTGAGAAAAAACTTTCATTTTTTCCAGTTCTTCAACTTTCTGTAAGCTAAAATAATTTTTCTGTTTAGAATTTCATTTTGCGATAAAAATGAAAGTTGTCAGAAATTTTGTTAGCTTTCTATTACTTATTTTTTGGAATTTTTCTATACACATTTGATATGTCAACTTAGCGTTTCTTTGAGTGTGTGTTTTTTACCAATCAACGGATTCATAATAATTCATGTTAATATGCAATGTTGTATTCTTTGAAAATTTGTGTTTTTGAGAAACAAAATGTGTTACAACAATCTAGACAGAGTCTACTTCAGTTTTATCATATTTACAAATCCAATGGATGCATATCATAATTACTAGATTTTTTTGAACTGGTAAAATATGAAAAAACTGCATATTTTGAATATGTATCGCAACGCAAGAAATTTATTAACATATAAGTTATAAACTAAAAATCTAAAAGCTACCCATTAGAGACGACAGACCAATGTAATGTATTATAATTTTTTCAATTTTTTTACAATGTATTTTGGAAGATACAGAATTTTGATTTCACTGAATCACAATGACCTTCAAAAATTGTTTGCACTCGTTTTATTACAAAATTAATTAAAATTAGTAACTATTTATGAAATTCCATAAAAGTTATATTTCCTAAAAGTAGATTCAATTCTAAAAATTCTTGTCTTGGTTCTGACAGTTAATTCAGAACGTTTCATGGAGTTTAATCAGTCCAAAGTTACAGATACGTATTCACAGCTTGATTCTGTGTAACTGGTGATGCATTAGTTCGGTCGAACTCTTAAACAAAGTTCGACCGAACTATTTTTTGCGTCGATGGTCCGTTAAGTAAAACGACAAAAAAGTTCGGCTAAACTATTTATAAAAAGTTCGACCAAAATTTTACCTAAGTTTCTGTCGGCCAGAAAATACCGTCGAGCCCCTCCAAAAAAAATTTTCACGGCAATATAAATTGCCACGAAATCATTCATTATTTTTGCATATTTTTGCACATTTGGTCTCATTTTACAAAGGTCTTGATCTGATTTTGCAAAGAATTGTTTTGGGTTTAAGGACTTTTCTTGGAGGCATTCATTATTTTCGCATATTTTCGTACATTTGGTCTGATTTTGCAAAGAATTGTTTTGGGTTTAAAGAATTTTCTTGGAGGTACATTCAAAGAACATTTTTGAAGACTTTTCTTGGAGGTACATTCAAAGGACATTTCTTGGAGGTATGTGATACAGTTTTTGGATGTTTTTTGGGTTTCATTTTTTTTTAAAGTATGGATTTGGGCTTAATTTTCATTATTTTTGAAGGTATGGATTTGGGCTTAATTTCGAAAGGACATTTTTTGGACATTTTTTGGAAGTATTTTTTAAAGTGATATTTTTTGAAGTATTTTTTAAAGTGGATTTTTTTATGAAGTTGCAATTAATTTTCAATGGACATTTTTTGGAGGCATTTTTTGAAGTGACATTTTTTTAGAGTATGTGTTTTGGGTTGAAGTAAATATTTTATAATGATTTTTTAAAATGAGTTTTCGTCTAACTTTTTAAATGAATTTTTTTTGTAGGACTTGGAAGGAAATATTTTGAGCGTCGTTTCATTTTTATAAGACATTTTTTTCTCGAATTTTTTAAAGTAAGTGTTTTGGATTGGAGTATGTATTTTTTGCAAAATTTTTAGAATGATTTTTTTTTTTTAAATTAAATCTTTTGTGATTTTTTTTTTAATTGAGTTTTTGTCTAAATTTTTGAAGGAAATTGTTTGAACTTCATACTCTATTATCATCGGAAATCGAAGGAAATGTACGAGAAAATATGATAAAAAAAGAGACCCTGAGGAACGTAGAGAAGAGATGAGACAATCTCGCAAAAGAAAGATAGAAGCACTCTCAAATATTGAAGGGGAAAATCAACCTCAACTAGAAGTTGAAGCAGGTATGTAAATGTAAATATTATGATTTTGATATATTTAAAATTTTCCTAGTGTAAAATGTGAAGCTTAATTTTTATTTGATGAACTAATTTGAAAAATATTTTGCAATGTAAACAGAGAGAGATATTCCTCAAAAAATTGATGATGAGATACAAAATTTTGAAAGAGAAAGTGAAAGAGATATTGAACCAATGATTGAAGATGGTGAAAATGTTGAAAGAAATTCATGTGAAGAAATTGAATCACAAGGTATATATATATATATATATATATATATATATATGTTGAACACATGCACGTATTATTGAAATTATACATATTTATTAATTTAGTTATTTATTGAATATGTAAACTTATTATGTACTATTCATTCAAATATGTACAGATGAAATCAATGTCGATGATGAGATGTTAGAAAATGTTGACACTCACACATATGGAGATAAAAAAGCTGACCATTATATACGATATCGTGTTAACCGCATTTTTTAGAAGTATTTCATAAAGGAAAAGGTGACAGTTCAAGCCCAAATGTTGAAAGGTCTCCTATCATTAAGGAAATTAAAAGAAGCTATGACTTTATTGGGTATTCGAAAATCAACCAAAGATAAAAAAATGAAGGAAAATGTGATACAAAATATAAATAGTGCTATAAATTTAATTAGAAGATCTAGACAGAAAAATGTTTCAGTTGTACGTAGAGCAATACATATGGCAGTGGTTTCATCAAGTACTAAAGATAATCACCTGTTAAAATCTTTGGCACGAGCATTAGGAACCTCACGAAAAACTTTGCACAAACATCGGAAATTTCGGTTGCAAATAGATGTAAATGATGAACTCGCTTGTTGGAGAGCTATTTTTAGGAAACCATACAAGATAGACTTGGAGAAAATGTTAAAAAAATAATATGTGAATATTGGAAGAACAATTCACGTGTTTCGCCAACTGCAAGGCATGTGATGCAAAGAAGAATAGCACGAAATCAGTATGAAGAACATGAAAAAATTTCTTGGAAATCACTCAGATAGAGTTGTTCAACAAGTTCAAATAAGAGAATCATGAAATTCATGTTTCAATCAGTGCTTTTGTTCAACAAAAACCATGGTATGTAAAACATATCACCGTACGCGACACTTGTTGTTGCCGTTATCATGTGGAATTTGAGTTATATTATGACACATTCCTTGATTTTGGTGGAACATTTTGGAAGGATTCACCTCCTCCTTCCACTATCTGTGATTTCATATCTCAAATTCTATGTGAAAGAGAAAGCGATGAACTATTTTACGAAAAGAAATTTATTGGTGGTAAAAAATGCGATGATTGTGGAAATTTGACTAAATTTCAAAACAAATATCATACTGATATAAATGATCAATCATTTTCCAACATGAAAGTGAAATGTAAGAGATATGAATATATCCATACATCGATTCAAGGTGCAAATAGTGTTAAAAGAATTGAATTACGAGAAGAAGAAATTTTTGTGATAGAATTTTTGAGAAAGTTTGAGGCAGAAATTTACAAATACACCAAGCATTCCCATAGAGCTCGATGGCAAGACTTGCAATTCAAAAAATCCCTTGAAGTTTTTCCACCAGGGACCATTTTGTCAGTAATTGATTTTGTAGAAAACTACACATTTGTTCCACAAAAAGTAATTCAGAGTGAATACTATCATTCTGACAAAGTCTCCATGCTCGTCCATATTCTATATAGACATGCTAAACAAAACGTCGATCATATAGAAATAACTAGTGAAAATCGACATATTATTAAAGAATATCACTTTTATATCAGTGATGATCGTACACATGATACATATTTGTACAACATTGTTTTGGAAAAATTTATGATTCCTTGAAAAGTCGTGGAATAAAATTCAATGAACATTGGATATAGTTAGACGGATGCAAAAGTCAATTGAAATTTGCATGATCATTCTTTTGGTAGTGTTGTCTTCATAATAAAACCTACATTAAACATTGTTGGAATTTCTTTAAGACTGGCCATGGAAAAGGAGAACATGACGGTGAAGGGGCACGCATAAAACAAGCACTTCGAAGATATCAAATGAACCCCTCTGCAAGCCGACTTGTGGACGTGAAAGAAGTTGTTCAATGGTGCATCATTGTTCTAAGCCATGAGACTAACCGATCAAGGGAAGTGCGAAGGTACATTCAATTTAATTTTTATTGGATATCTAATTTTAAACAGTGTACATGTATCACAATGATTATCTTTGATTGTATTTTGATATCATATTTACATTCTTCTTTAAATTTTCCAATAAAGGTTTTTTTAGCATATTGGGATCGAAGACGTAGATAGATCAATTGGAAATGACGTTGAAACAATAAAAAGGACTCGAAAATTTCATTCAATTAAATCAAATTTATCCAGAAATGTGTTTGCATTAGATAAAAGAAAATATTCTTGTTTTTGTCATGTTTTCATAGACAACACAAAATCCAATGACGTTTGTGAAAAAAAAATGTATGTAAAATATTGGAAACATACAGAGCTAAATACAAAGGGAAAAATGTCCATTGTAATGTTTGAATAAATGCAATCAGAGGAGACTACAATATCATCCGATGGTGATCGAGTTTCTGATCTTGTTAGAGAAGGTAACATTTGAATTACTTTCTAATGATAAAGATCTAGAAATAAACTTAAATATTTATAATTTTATTAAGTTTGTTTTATTCTGCAGGAGATGTTTTTGCTGTAATTGCACCTACTGAAAATGATGAAAATGCGAAGTATTATTTGATGCATTGCATTGAACGAAAAATGAAATTATTAGAAGACTATAATGATCATGGATTTCCATATGAAAGAGGATCTATTATACTGAAAGGTTATTTTTTCAGACAAACTAATCAAAGTGGGGATTTTGTTTACTTTGAAGACTATGAACCTAATTTCATAAGTTTTCAATATAGTCACTTGGTGTGTGCAACATGCATAAAGTTGATAGAGTTTAAATCAAAGAAAAAAACGAAAATTAAGAAATGGAAAATGTCAAAATCCGATCATGAATGGATTATTGAAGATGGCATTCCATTGGAATTTTTTTTAATGAACTTCCTAACAATTTATTCTCTTTAGATTATATGTTTTAGAACTTCCAGTACTCAATTAAAAATTGAGCTGCCTTATTATGTTATCTATGCAAGTGTTTGCACATGTACAAATTGTTTTGGTACATGCACACTCTAGTATCAACTGAAAGTAGCTTTTCTATACATGCATTGATGAAAAATGTTGCGTGTATTGGATATATATATATATATATATAAGAAATTTTTCTATGTGCATTGATGAAAAATGTTGCACGTACTGGATATATACACGAAATGAATGCATGCCCAATTTTTCTTTTGGGATTTTCTAGTAAAACATATCCACAATGTAAATAAATCATCCACGGTATAATTTTTTATTAATATTCCTTTCAGACAAGAGACTCAGAGCACTTCTCCAACTTTTGGTGGGATTTGACCCACATCTCTATTCCTGATTGAAAATCTAGTACAAAATTTGTTTATTATATATATATATATATATATATATATATATATATATATATATATATATATATATATATATATATATATATATATATATATATATATATGTTCTAGAATGCAATTAACTGAAAGTATTTTTTCTATGTGCATTGATGAAAAATGTTGCACACACTGGATATATACACGAATTGAATGCATGCCCAATTTTTCTTGTGGGATTTTCTAGTAAAACCTATCCATAATGTAAATAAATCATCCACAGTATAATTTTTTACGAATATTCGTTTCATACAAGAGACTCGGAGCACTTCTTTGACTTTTGGTGGGATTTGACCCACATCTCACTAGAAAATTTGGCGGAAATTCCGACGGCCAATTCGTCGCTATTCCGACACATAGTCGTCGCAAGAGCGACAGTTCAAGAGCGGACAAAACATGGTTTTTCATGCCGTCGCAGTTCCGACGCACCTAAAAAGTGTCGCACTATCGAAAATTCTTTTGTCGCTTCCGAACAAGCGTCACTCTTCCGACGTCTCACGAACCATCGTGCTTCCGACGTTTGTAAACGGTCACACTTCCGATGAAATGTGGTCCGACGGTTTGAACGTCGCTCTTCCGACGTTTGTAAACGGTCGCAATTCCGACGCAGTGTGGTCCGACATTTTGGATGTCGCTCTTCCGACGTTTGTAAGATGTCACAATTCCAACAAAATGTGGTTCGACATTTTGAACGTCGCTCTTCCAACGTTTGTAAGATGTCGCAATTCCGACGAAATGTGGTACGACGTTTTTATACTGTCGCTCTTCCGAAGTTTCTGAGTTGTCGCAATTCCGATGTCTACAAGGCGTCGGTATACCGACGGCGGGTTCAATTTAAAAAAAAAAAATGAAACTTTAAAATACGAGAAACGCTGTTTGGAATATATTATATGAAGTAAAACAGTCCATGAAGTCATTACATTTTCACATATGAATATTGGAACCCAAATATCCATCCAGAAAAGTGGAAGTCCCACCCCAGACAATGATAGAAAAATACCCCATGTCACATACAGGGACATGATATAAAACCTAGTAACGGTCCACATGGAGATTATCTACAAATATGAGAAAGCATCCAAATATGCCCGAGGCATCTATAAGAAAGTGAAATAGCAGTATGTAGAATAGTAAAGCAACAGATAGAGTACCGACGTCCATTGTTCCAAATACAAATTAAAGTACCCAAAATCCTTGAACAGAGAAAAACGCTAATCATGTGAGGAGTGTGATATGTCCAAAATATAAAAAGACCATCCGACCATATCAATAAACCAGCAACATAGACCAGCATCGCTAGTTTTGAAGGCAGAGTGATAAACATTAATCATTTTTTTTTCACAAGAGAAAAAACGTTGTTTTGAATATATTATATGAAGTAAAACAGTCCATGAAATCATTACATTTTCACATCTCAAGATTGGAACCCAAATATACATCCAGAAAAGTGGAAGTCCCACCCCAGACAGTGATAGAAAAATACCCCATGTCACATACAGGGACTTGATATAAAACCCAGTAACGGTCCACATGGAGATTATCGACAAATCTGAGAAAGCATCCAAATATGCCCGAGGCATCTATAAGAAAGTGAAATAACAGTATGTAGAATAGTAAAACAAAAGATAGAGTACCGATGTCCATTGTTCCAAATACAACTTAAAGTACCCAAAATCCTTGAACAGAGAAAAACGCTAATCATGTGAGGAGTGTGATATATCCAAAATATAAAAAGACCATCATACCATATCAATAAACCAGCAACATAGACCAACATCGCTAGTTTTGAAGGCAGAGTGATAAACATTAATCATTTTTTTTTCACAAGAGAAAAAACGTTGTTTTGAATATATTATATGAAGTAAAACAATCCATGAAGTTATTACATTTTCACATCTGAAGATTGGAACCCAAATATCCATCCAGAAAAGTGGAAGTCCCACCCCAGACAGTGATAGAAAAATACCCCATGTCACGTACAGGGACTTGATATAAAACCCAGTAACGGTCCACATGGAGATTATCGAAAAATCTGAGAAAGCATCCAAATATGCTCGAGGCATCTATAAGAAAGTGAAATAGCAGTATGTAGAATAGTAAAACAACAGATAGAGTACCGACGTCCATTGTTCCAAATACAAATTAAAGTACCCAAAATCCTTGAACAAAGAAAAACGCTAATCATGTGAGGAGTGTGATATGTCCACAATATAAAAATACCATCATACCATATCAATAAACCAACAACATAGACCAGCATCGCTAGTTTTGAAGGCAGAGTGATAAACATTAATCATTTTTTTTCACAAGAGAAAAAACGTTGTTTTGAATATATTATATGAAGTAAAACAGTCCATGAAGTTATTAAATTTTCACATCTGAAGATTAGAACCCAAATATCCATCCAGAAAAGTGGAAGTCCCAGCCCAGACAGTGATAGAAAAATACCCCATGTCACATACAGGGACTTGATATAAAACCCTGTAACGGTCCACATGGAGATTATCGACAATCTGAGAAAGCATCCAAATATGCTCGAGGCATCTATAAGAAAGTGAAATAGCAGTATGTAGAATATTAAAGCAATAGATAGAGTACCGACATCCATTGTTCCAAATAAAAATTAAAGTACCCAAAATCCTGCAACAGAGAAAAACGCTAATCATGTGAGGAGTGTGATATGTCAAAAATATAAAAAGACCATCAGACCATATCAATAAACCAGCAACATAGACTAGCATCGCTAGTTTTGAAGGCAGAGTGATAAACATTAATCTTTTTTTTTTCACAAGAGAAAAAACGTTGTTTTGAATATATTATATGAAGTAAAACAGTCCATGAAGTCATTACATTTTCACATCCGAATATTGGAACCCAAATATCCATCCAGAAAAGTGGAAGTCCCACCCCAGACAGTGATAGAAAAATACCCCATGTCACATACAGGGACTTGATATAAAACCCAGTAACCGTCCACATGGAGATTATCGACAATCTGAGAAAGCATCCAAATATGCCTGAGGCATCTATAAGAAAGTGAAATAGCAGTATGTAGAATAGTAAAGCAACATATAGAGTACCGACGTCCATTGTTCCAAATACAAATTAAAGTACCCAAAATCCTTGAACAGAGAAAAACGATAATCATGTGAGGAGTGTGATATGTCCAAAATATAAAAAGACCATTAGACCATATCAATAAACCAGCAACATAGACTAGCATCGCCAGTTTTGAAGGCAGAGTGATAAACATTAATCATTTTTTTTCACAAGAAAAAAAAAGTTGTTTTGAATATATTATATGAAGTAAAACAATCCATGAAGTCATTACATTTTCACATCTGAAGATTGGAACCCAAATATCCATCCAGAAAAGTGGAAGTCCCACCCCAGACAATTATAGAAAAATACCCCATGTCACATACAGGGACATGATATAAAATCCAGTAACGGTCCACATGGAGATTATCGACAATCTGAGAAAGCATTCAAATATGCTCGAGGCATCTATAAGAAAGTGAAATAGTAGTATGTAGAACAGTGAAGCAACAGATAGAGTACCGACGTCCATTGTGCTAAATACAAATTAAAGTACCCAAAATCCTTGAACAGATCAAGAAAAACGCTAATCATGTGAGAATTCTAAGTAAATTTAATCTATTAACATTGCGAATAAAATTACACCAAAGTCAAAAACATTGCCTGGCCATACTCATGGCAAATTTGTCATCAAAAAATCAAAAAATTAAGAAGACTGCCCTCATACGGGGAAACCAGTCTTGAACGTTTAATTTACAGAATTCAAAAATATTACAAAGGTCCAGCACAGTAAAATAATCTAAAAGCAGCCCAATTAAGTGGGCTTGCTAAGCAAGAAAAACAAATTAACCAAACTACTTCTCCGGTGGTTCCTCCACGATTCGGCACCATCCTTCGGAAGGTCCAGGATCCCTAGGTGCTACCTCCACATGCATGCCACGGCCCCCTTCCTGAAGGCCCGAATGCTAGCCGGCTTTTTCCAAGCTCAGACCCGCCGGACGGGTGCATTCTTCCTCCGTTTGGGCCTCCTCGCGGAAGACCACAGTGACTAAAGCCGTAATTCGCGGGCGGTTGAGAGAGAAATTAAAGGAAAATTGTGCAGTGCGCGTCGTGGGAGAAGGTGAACTAGCGGTGGGGAAGCGAGGAGCAAGGGAATCCATACGGTGGCCATATCCTACAACCCGACCCCACCCACTCCTAGTATTTGGATATCGACCTGCGTAATAATCACTGAACTGGCCGGAAGTCGACTCTGTTGAGGGGCTGGAGGGAGCACGCAGGGGTTGAACTCTAGTGCTCCCCCTGCAACAACGCATCCTATGACGCACGCGAGGCATGGGTGCAGTCTTAGGCACAGTGGGCACAAGAGGAGACGGAGAAGAAGAATTCCAATTAACAGAGGAAGACAGACAGAGACAGAACCGAGAGAAATGAAGATATGCTGCAAGGTCTAGGCAGCAGTTCAGCTGGCCACTTCTCCTTATCGTCACAGTTAGCAGGCAGTGTAATCCAGCAACCAGCTCGTCTGAAAAACCATAGCTAAACGCCATTTTGTCGACCCGACTGCAATGCAATCAAAGGACGCCCGTCATAATTAATCTCTGATCATTAATAATGAGAGTCAAAGGCCGGATCATATTGGAGCGTGTGGAATCGCTAAGAGGAGTGGAGGTCCGATCTTGAACAGTGTTAAAAATTAATTAATGTGGATTTGATGTGAAAACTTAATTGAATAGCGTTAAATGTTAATGCGATTGATATGAAATCGCCATATCCATGTCCCATCGCCTTAAACGCCATCGAATGCACCAGTAGCTGGGAGCAGGGCAAGTTTTTATTGAGGACACGTGGCAGAAATTGATTGGAGCGGATCTTTGTTTGGGCTGCTCGCGCAGTGGAAATCCAGACCCGAAAAATATTAGGATGAATTTGATAAGAAATTCACGTCACAACTCTCCCTCCGTACGCCAGCCCAACTTCGGACCTGAAAAATATTAGGGCGGAATTCATTTGGTTTTCGCGTCACAAAATTGGCCGACGTCAGCAGGCTATTTTGGAACGCGAATTTGGTTTGAATTATAGTTTATCGCCGTTTGAAGTCCGGCGGGCTCGACTTAAGAACAATTTTGTTTGATCCCATCTTATAAAATTTGTGTTGGTTTTCTTTGATAATACACATATTTATAATAAATCATGGGAATACCACACTAAACATGTGGAAAGTTATATAAATTATTGAGAACAATCATTTTTATGTAAAAATATCCAAATGTGCTTTTGGGAAATAAGAATTCGAGTATTTGGTTCATATTGTTTTAAAGGAAGGAGTGAAGTTGGAGCCTCAAAAGATGCAAGTTATTACAAAATGACCTATTCCTAAGAAAATCAAGGTTCTTAGAAGATTTTTTAGACTTACATGATATTATTGATCATTTGTTAAGAATTATGCATGCATTTCAAGTCCACTCACATATCTCTGGAAGAAAATATCATTTATATGGAATGATGAGGCTACTTTGGCATTCTCTCTTTCAATGGATGCCATGTCTTCTACACCAACATCGGTTGCACCTACTTTTGGTAAAGCATTCTTAGTAGAGTGTGAGCACTAGGACAAGGAATTTACGTAACATGAACACAATAAGGGATATCATTGGCTTTTAAAAGAAAGGAATTCAAATAAAATATTTGGTGAAATTCAAGGAATTCACTTTTGTTAATAGGTTTATGTCACACGATGATGCAGGGGCATTAGGCACTAGCCAGCAATGTAGGAGGTTTTGTCCACATGTTGTGGCTAGGAGGGTTCGAAAACATTTGAGTTGTAATAGCTAGGTGTCAATACCTCAGCTGACTATATTACTTAGACTAGTTAGAGTTGTAGGAGTCGAACAGTTTCAGTTAGTTGAATTATTATAATTAGACCTTTTGATTTCTAGAACGGTCCTCTCAAAGGAACCGAAGAGCCATATGTTATGTATATAAATTGTAATTCCTCGGATGAATAAGAGTATAGAGGGAAGAGGAGAGTAGCGAGCGTGATAAAATATAACAAGCGAGCCTGCTCCACTAGACATCAAGCGAGCCTGTATAGATCAACTTTCTATCTCCTAAAATCGACAGGCAGCCTTGCCTACCTATCTGCGGACACATTTCTCTAGCTTTTATAGATAACCATCTTTTATATTCAGCTGTAGTCTAGATACTATCTTACAAGACCAATATTAATCTAAAGCTGTGTTTTGGTTGTTTGTGAGAATCCTTTCAGGAAAGTACAGTGTCATTGAGAAGGGGTTGATTAATTTCCCCCTGGTTGTTTTGCAGAACATACTCTTACTTGCTTTTTCATCTCATGAATTTGCAGTTACAGTATGTCGATGCAATGTTGATTTTCTCACTAATTTACTCATCTGAGAATGTATTTTGAATATGTACTGGTATATCTAATATATGCAGCGTTTTTTTTCTTCTGAAAAAGAGAGGGGATTTCTGCAATAAACCTCTGTGTGTGAACAATTGTTTCCAGTTAAATGATTTCCAAGCTTATTTTCCATTGAATTATCTCGAACTGCTAATTGTGAAGAATTGTTTAACTGTGAGGCGATTGGGTACTGATAATTCCATTCTTCTGTCTTTGAATTCCCGTAAATTGTTGGATAACCCTGTGAACTCACCCCACTCGAAGGCGAGGACTGTGTAGAGAACCGGGGTCGTGAAAAATGTTCAAATATAAAAATCCCG
>CM076577.1:961760377-961881656 GCA_034641835.2 Pinus albicaulis
TAACAATAAAGTTTGACTCAGCCATAACCCTTTCCTTTTATTGTTGTGAAAATATTTATGCATTACTCTAATGTGGCTAGTCCATAGGCCAAGAAGACCACTGGGTAACAAATATGTTTCCTTTCACCTTTGAGTTTTCAAATTATGCCTACCAAATCTAAGACATTTAAGAGGGGGAACTAATACAACGTTAAGAAGAAAAATGGAGAACACATCTACAAATTACCTCCTTAGCTACTGTCACACAATCATTAACTATTTTCGGAGAACCATGCTTTCTCTCCAAGACAACATTTTTCCCTTCACCCCAAGGGTGACTCCAAAAAGATCAGCAAGTTTGTTCACACCGCCTGCAAGACAAATTGACAATGCTTTCAGTAAGTGTGCAATTGAATGCCAGACCATATGCCAAAACAACCCTCCATGAAAAATTAAAATAACAAATTAAAATTGAATATAAGTGGACAAGGAAAGATCCACCGCAGTGAAGTTTCACGTGCAGGTGACCTTCCTTTAAACATAATTTTTTCTCTGACCTGCAATTTTTTTGTCACTGAGCCATCCTTGTTGAAGTACAACTCCTTTTCCATAGCTCTTGTATTAGCTACCTTCTCTCTGTCGCATAATCTCAGAGTCCCTCTTCTGCTTGAGCGATTAAAGGAAATGGGTGAAAAAACTGAAAGAGAAGACAATTGTCTGCCATAATTATCAAACATTGCACCCAACTTCTTCCTCTTTCCATTGTTACCCAATGAGGTAGATGTGGCAATTGTTGTCATACTGCCCAAAGCAGAGGCCATCTTCTCTTATGCTGAATATAGAATTACAAGATCTTCATATTAGTATGAACCTTAGAAAACATGACTCCCATTGCTAAAAACCACTTTTAAGTTGTAACAGGTAAACTAAACAACTATCGCAACTTTTGGCAACTTCTGGAGCATTAAGAGAGAAAAAACCAAAGATAAATACAACCACAATCCTCATTTTAATGAGACCGGACTATATATTTGCATTAAGATAATAGAAAGAAATCATGACTATATTAAGGCCAGCACAAAACAATCTTTAACCAGTGTCTCTCGCAGCCTTCGGGTTGCCATGCTAGAGGCTACATATTTTTAATTTAAATTCTTGACCTCTCGTGCCCATCTATGAATGCATCCAATGGGATATCTACATCAAATGCTCCTTTATATCCCCAAAAACAAATTCCCTACTACAAGAGCACCAGTATTGATGGATCAACCCACACCATCCCACCCACTAGAAACGGTGAAAAAGGAAACCTGAGAAAACTTCTGAAATATCTCAAGATGACTATATGAGTGGTTCTTATGAATCAACAAACCATTCAAAACATGCTCATCAATCCAAACCATGGGTATTATGTGATGATATTCAAGCAGGCACTGAATTGGATTTCTGAAGCTATGTTAGAGAAACCCTAAACTCTCACTGAAAATAGGTGAAATGTGGCACCACTTAGAGATTGACATGTGCCAATTGTTACAAGTGGTAGACAATTGGCATGCTCAAACAACGAGGTGATGGAGGAATGACATGAGGGAGAAAGTATTATAAAAGCCCCAAATCTGGAGAACTAAAGCTCATCACCAACCTGAGATTGACAACTTTACATGATGTAACCTATGAAATCGTAAATGGAGAAATCATAGTAACAATAAAGTAACCTATGTAGCAATAAAATCAGATTCATCCTGGGAGTGGTAATGGGAGAAATCATAGTGAACAACAGGAAACATGCAGAGTTTCTTACAATCAAATAGATGAAAAAACACATACAAAAAACCTAGATAATAATCATGAACAAGCTTAATATTGAATTATGAACTGTAAAGGAACTTACAAAATGTGACATTACAAACCTGGTCAAGCGCACAAGAAAAAATATCCTGGACATGACCCTGGTTGACAAGTTGTATTGCTCATGATGCAAGAGGATTTGTACCTGCATTGCCAAGTCAATCAAAATCCATCATTATATATACAATAAATACAAGTAATTGATGTAGTATTTTTTACTCTAAGATGAATTCTTATGATAATGTTAGAACATATGTTGAAAATGTCAAAACATACCTGAATAAGCTCCTCTTCGTTTCAAGAACAATTTATTGGAGTCGCATGAACTTGGAACAAGCCTCCCACGATTTGAAAGAGTAGCAACTAAGTCAACAGTAACTTTTTTGTTGCTACGCTGGATCAAGGGAGGTTTTCTCCAAGATTAAATCGCTCCAATAAATAATTCTCTCCTAAACAGGGCCAACCATGTGAAGGTGGAAGCTCTTATGGCCCCTCCCCCCCCCCCCCTCACATCACTCTCACTTCCCCAATACCCAATCTATATTTTATTTTTCACTTTCATGAGCATAAAAAAAAATATTCAATAACTAATTAAAAAACAATTCAACAAAAAGTACACAAGGAAACATTGCAATTAATGCTTGACATAAAAATAGTATGATAAATGAGTTTTTTATATAACGCAAAAAAAGTTCCAAGTATGGTAACGTTTGTCTTATAATAATACAATATTTTACATTATCAAATTTTCTTTTTCTTCTTCCTATTTCTAAAGCTCCTAATTACATCATCAATATCATCGTGCTTTGCTCCTGTTTCATGCCTTTCGACCTGCACTACTGACCTAGTTGCGTAGTCACGATGTCTGGTCTTATCCAGTGACAGGGCATCGCCTACAAAAATAGATAATATTAAATTTTAATTGTCGGTTTTTAAATATCATTGAACTAGTTCGGTAATATTAATAAAAAAAATTGCAATGAGATTATTTACCTGGTGCACCAGTTGTCGGCGCTGACCTAGTTGCGTAGTCACGATGTCTGGTCTCATCCAGTGACGGGGCATCGCCTACAAAATAGATAATATTAAATTTTAATTGTCAGTTTTTAAATATCATTGAACTAGTTCGGTAATATTAATAAAAAAAATTGCAATGAGATTATTTACCTGGTGCACCAGTTGTCGTCGTTGGGACTGTTGCCCTATCTTCCTCTCTGGTGGTAAGATCCTCAAGGGAAACATTCTTTGTCATTTAAAAAAAAAACGTTATAAGGACAACCATCAAGGTATAATTAGAAAAAATTATAAGTGGAAATTAATTACCGTCACGGCCCTCACTGATAGCAGCATTGTCGGCCTGGTCCCCACTACAATGATCGGGTTGCACGTGAGGATCATCTACATCTGGCTCTAAAACTGGGTTATTTGCCTCGTCGGTAGTGCTGCTCCCCTGATTTAAACAAAGTTGTTAGACATTAAATTTATGAACAAAAACAAACATATTGAAAGGTTAATGTTTTACCTTATCAGGCATTCTGGATCTTGGGACCTGCCCCAAGCTTCTGCGACGTTCAACTACGGCTTGATAGACGAAATGGAAAGCGATATTTTTATCTTCCTCTGTAGTTTCTGTTCCGAAGTCATCACCCTACATTACATATGATTGTGTATTTTTAATCATATTTGATAGGATTACAAAAACATTGGAAGGCGATACAATTAATTATAAGATATTTAGCTACTTAATTACAATTCTTGCAGCTAATTTCAAGTAGCTGCCCTGGCCTAGCTTGTGATGTCCCTTTTTTTCAATCCTAGCTTTGGTTGCCTTTGAGGTGTCAGGCAACCTAGCATCAAAATATTGAAATCAAATATGACGTAGCACACTTTTATTTTAGACATAGAGAAAATTAAAGCTATTGAATTAAAGTTGTAATTTACCTTGCGGATCCAGTTGGCATTTTTCCTTCTTTCTTTGCCATTTTCTCTTTTCCGTCATGGATGAGTGCTCTCCACTCACTCTCTGGAACTGTGAGAGGATGCTCATATCTAGGGTTAAATTGAAATTGCGTCCTACAGGTGTCCCTGGTATATTTCAAATATTTGCCGGCTACCCGAGCCACTGTTGTTTTGTTAAATGTGCCGACCCAAAAAAGGGCTTCTAGATAATCTAGAAGTTCTTTTTTCAGGTTGGAATTCTAGGAATTCCACCCTGTGCGTATGGTTGGGCCAAAAATTACCAACGCATGGCTCTCCAAAAACTTGTAGAACTCATTGTTTCCTACACAGAAAAAAAAGAAAGATATTATCATTAATTTAAAAATAAAAATCATGATAAATATGTTTTAGATAAAGTACATGAAATAGTTAAAATATTAAAAATTTTGAGAATTCATACGTCATACATAAGAAACTTCATCATTCACCAACAACGTACATTAATAGATACATGAGGTATTACACAGCACTCAGAAGTCAATAATATAGTCTGGCCATCTACCATCTCCAGCCTCCCATCATTTCAGACACCACTCAGCGGATGCTTGGCCTTTGCTTGGGCAGTGTCATTTCTTGGATGGCACTAAATGAGCCAATGATAAAGAGGTTCTTTGGAAATATACATGTCTGTGTCCCCTTTTTACTTATTCTTGGGTTTTAACAGTATAAAAAACACTAGGTACAAAAGAACTTTTGTTCTAAGATTTAGTGTGCAAGTAAAAATATTGTACAAAAAATCATCTCATGCAAAACAAAAAAAATATCCTTTTGACTTTTTATTATTACCTGATATCTATTTAGCTGCCTCATAAGATGTTGTATCCTCTCTTCTGTTTCAGGTGTTTGAGGCGCGTCTATCAAAGCCTTAAATTCCGACCTTGCATCTCGTGCCTTTTTTTGCAACAACAACACTGGAGATAGGGATGAAGAAAGCTCTTCCTCAAAGAGGGAATCATCAGGCGTACCATGGCTAGGTGTCTGCATATTTGAACAAAATTAATATTATTTCAATTATGTAAATAACTAAAATACATAAAGATAGAGCAATGCTGGCACTTTACATGTTCTTCCGCTGGCCTCTTTCCGTGATCATCCTGTCTCGGGGTTGTTCCTGCACTGCTCTGATCAGTCTACCACATTGCAATAAAATTATAAATGTAAAAACTTGAAAACAATATCTAACTTGAAAACACAAAATGAAAACTGAAATAATTTCTAATAAGACACCGGAAGACAGAGTTAGAGTTTCAAATATGCCTTGCATTGAATTCAGTCTTGGAAACCTGTCATTGCACATTAAGGCACCCAAACATGAGACAAGTTGACAATGAAGACCTTATTGAATATATTGTTGGAGCAACTTCTACTAAACTTGTTGTGAAGACCTTGAGGACATTTTTGGAGCAACATTGTTGAAGCTGATGGTATAGCATTGTTGGAGACGATCTTGAAGGGCCTTGAAGTGAAGCTTTTGGAGAAACTATTGAAAAATCCTTAGAGCATTTAAGTAAGGCACTTTCTATCTTCCATCACCTTTTTCCTTTCAATATCCTTTAAATGATTTTGCTGATATTTAATGTTTGAAATCATGTTATAATTCCTTGATTATATGTGTTTGGGGACTTTCCCTTTGAAATTACCCAAAAATACCCTGGCAATTTTATCTTTAGGATGCATGTTTGAACCTATTGTTCAATATTTTGATTGATAGTAGTAAACATAGAGAGTTAGGGGGCTCTTGACTTGGTTTGGTTGGGCCATTAGATCCCTAACATCTACTAGGGATAACCCCCCTTGAGTTGGAGGAGAGCTAGCCCGAAGTGAAAAGAGGTTGGTGAGGTGGCAATGGGGCTATTGAATTACACATGGTATCACACTTTAGCTTTAGGAATTTATCTTGAGAAGTGCGAGATTTTGCTATATCAATTCTCAAATTGTTTACAACACTATTTTTAATAACTAATAAGAAGTGATGTTGAGGGGTTTTTGGGTATAAGAAACAATACCATTTAAAAACTAGGGTTCTCAGTCCTTGGCATTCCTTCACCTGAGCCTAGGGGCACACTAGAATAATTTCACACTAAACCATGCAAACTTAAAAGTAACTTAACAGATCCATAAAGTAATAATAATCATAATTCCTAATTTCCTATTGTACGATATGATGCAAATTATTCAAAAATGAAGCAATGAGGACATGCAATGTCTGAATTTCAAGATTGATGAACCAATACAAGAAGTTAGAAACTACAACTTTGATGCAATACTCTGTGTCCTAACTCTAGGAAGGAATCTAGTTTGTAGTACAGAACATGCATCGTGTATTATCAATTCTTAATTTACAACAACTAAAGGACATCTACCTCATCAATTCCTTCCCATTTTGTGTTTTTATGTTATATTCCTTATAAAAGTGTCAAATTTATCTCAAAGTAAGCAACCATTGAATAAAATAAAAAATAGTTGAGATATGATTGAGAAATGGTAATTTATTTCTTGAAAGGATCTTCATAATTTCTTTGGTTGTTTTTCATCTCAAGAAACAAGAAATGACCTAAGAAACTATCGTGATGTAATATAAGAAACAACACGGTGCAATGGCCATTTTCAAAGCCAAATGATGTCCATTGAGGACATGGCCTTTATTTGGTTCCTGTTTCATAGGAGTTTCGGTTAGAAATGGAACTTTGTTGTACCATTTCCAGTAGTAAAAAGGGAAAACCTTCTTTTTCCATGGGAAATAATTTACCTTTCCTTTTTCAAGATAATCTAAATCACAAAAAAAATGAACTATACTGCACACATTCTTGGATAATGTGAAAGTGGAAAAGGAATACCCTACACAAGTGATGCACACATGTACATTTGAACACTAATAGATTTTTGTAGTTGAGATGCAATGCTTGTTTTCATTTAAATGTAGGGTTTTTAAAGCAGGGAGAAATAATGGCTGCCAAATTAATAAGCGTTTCTTTGGGAAAAATTTAAATCTTGTATTGGGTGATGAAGATAATAGAGGGTATTGAATCTTGATTCTTGACATCTAGAGAACCCTACATCCTAACACAATCCAATGGAATTGACCAAAAAAACCCAAATAGAGTCAACCCTACTATAGGAGGAAGGGCCTGCAGTAAGAACTTACCATTTTGCAAGAGCTGAGGGAAAATGATGTTCTGTAAGAGCTGAGGGCGAATGCAGGGTGAATGCTATTCTGCAAGAGCTCAGGGTGAATGCTGAGGGCGAATGCTGTTCTGCAAGAGCTCAGGGCGAATGCTGAGGGAAAATGCTGTTCTGCAAGAGCTCAGGGTGAATGCTAAGGGCGAATGCTAAGGGCGAATGCTGTTCTGCAAGAGATAAGGGTGAATGTTGAGGGAAAATGATGTTCTGCAAGAGCTGAGGGTGAATGCTGTTCTCCAAGAGTTGAGGGCGAATGCTATTCTATAAGAGCAGAGGGCGAATGCGCGCGTGATATCAGACGTCTATGTAGCTATTGCGACGGATATAAGTTTCGTATTTTCAATAAAATCATTTTTATGTAGCGCGCATATAAGTTTCATATTTTTATGTAGCACACATATAAGTGTCATTATACCGACGGTGGTAAAAGCGTCGCTATTGCGAAAGCTACCTCCAAACGTCGCATCGTTTGGAGGCAGTTGTCGCAATAGCGATGCTTTGGGGCATAGTGTCGCAATTGCGACATCTTTCTCCAAACGTCGCAATTGCGAAACTTTTTCTAAGTGTCGGTATTGCGACACTTTTCTATAAACGTCGGTATAGCGACGGCGTCGGGCGGGATTAAAAAAATTTGGGGAAATTTCCGACATTTGGTCAAAAGCGTCGGAACCAAGCGTCGGAATTTCCCCCAAATGTACTAGTGGTAAGAGGACAGTTAAGTAAATTAGCCTGAACTCTAGAATGAGGGTGTAGAAGTCTGATAGATTAGTTATTTCCATTCGGAGTAAAGGAAAATACCCCACACAAGACAGTCTTCTTGTGAAGAAATAAATCATACACGGAATGAGGGTTTGGGGAAGAACCCTCTTTTATATAGATGGTTCGGACACCTAGGAGTTATTACAAATAAACAAGAAATAAATAATGTAAATTGAGAAGGTTTTAACTCATTGTGTAAAACATAATACCAGTACAGTAAATGAATTAAAAGCTTTGTAAAATATTAAACCATGTAGAGAAAGATTTTATTATCGTATTATGAGAAGAACATAAATATAAAATAGTAGGTTATGGACATATCCACTGAAAAGAATAATAATTTTACAAGCTATTTAAAAAAAAATATCATAAGACAGTAGAAAAAATAGCCAGAATACAGTCTACAAGAATAATTATGCCATAAATTTGTAAAACAATTACAAGAAATAACTACTCTCTGCCCTCGTAAGGGTAAATTTAAATTATATAGTAAAAATATTGAAAGATACATTAACCTAGTTGCATGCATGGCAGAGGCTCTACTCTCGCTTAATTAAAAATAATTATGTGAACTAGTTCATAAAAGACTAATAATAAGTTAAGCCTCAAAGAGAAGAACCATGGTAAATTAAGTATTATATAGAGTGTCATGTCCAATAAACTAGAAAAGATAGTAATAAAGATAATGTAAGAGAAAATGGCCTTCGAAATATTAGAATGGAGTTAACCTCCATTTCTTTGAGCAATTCGCAAAGACCCCTAATAAATTAATTAAAAACCACTATGCCGAGAGCCTCGGGAACTTAGAGGAGTAAGAAAATAAAGATAATTTCTGAATAGAACTCATTATGAAAACTAAGAGCAGTCTCTGTAAAAGTTGCAAATAGCTCGGTAATAGCTAGTGAAGGAGTACCTGCAGCCAACATTGAGGAATTCGTGTAAGGCAGGGTCGTAATAAAGGACTGTCAATAGAGGAAGTAGGGTGGGGTTGTAACATCACCTACATTAAATAATAACCGAACATTAGAATCCTAAATAAGATCAAACAAATATGTAAATTTTTGAGAGGAAGGCAAGACGAAAATGGGATTAATGAACACGTCTCTAGTAAGAACCTTACCTCATTTACATGGACACAACAAACCTGTCAAACCCAAATAAGGCACGAGGTCAACAAAAACACAATTATAGGAACAACAATGTAAAACCTGTGCCATAAACATTTCAACCAGATTTGAATCTTTACCTGAGCCCCGAACCATGATATTCGAGTGAGCATCTCCATTTGAAACTAGTACACAGAAAGAAGTATCATTGCGGTGATAGGAAGAAAGCGCAGACAAACCAGGCTTCAAAACTAGAAGGGGAAACAAAAGAAAAACGCCCAATTTTATGGAGAAGTTACAATAGTGCGAAGCCACAGGATAAAGAAAAAAGAATTTCATCATAGTGCATACAGGTTAGGACGAGAGGATGAGTACCTCAGCGCAGAACAAAATAGTTGAAGGAATGGTCATGGAAATGGGAGTTGCAAAGCCAATAGAGGAGCGACGCAAATGAGACAATTAGGGTTTGCGATGGGTAGGGTTACACCCTAACCACCTAAAAGACATCCTCATCCGTTGATCAAAAAAATTATCCAAGGGCTCTGTAATGCCCATTTGTCAAACCATAAATTAAATCATTAAAACCCTTATTAAATTGAATCAACAACTGTACCAGGAAGATCTTCTCCATTGACGTTGAGGCGGTGGGATGGCAGGTTATATATTAAAAAATTAGTGCGGATGATAGATTTTAAAGTACTGTAATAAATTTCCACATTACATATATATAAACGCCAATTTCAATGTATAGACCCGTGCGTAAATCATGAAGGAGATGATATGGTTGACAGTCAGTATAACTTTGAAATACCATATATTATTTACGTATTGCAAATTTTTTTGTTATAAAGTGTCACACCATATATATAAATAAGTATTGTGAATTCATACCTATGGCTTAGCCCAAGGGGTTAGAAAATACATTATCACTTAATAATATATATGTAACAAGTTCTTAAAATAAGTTAATAACACTATTTCATACATAGATATGATTTGGATTAGTTCAAAGAATAAGTTAGAGTGATAGTTAAGTTATAAAACCTTTTTTTTTTACTGTATTGTAATATTTTTATAATTTTTGATGAGTAGACATTATAGGTGGTATCAGAGCACCGTTCACAAGCTAGGACCCAGTTGGGTCACCTAAATAATAATTTGATGTGTAATTGTGCACAAAAATAGGAGGAAGAAATTGATAGAGTACAATGAGGAGAGGTTCGATACACCAAACTCCCAGGACTACAGGGGAAGCACCTCCCCAGACTAACCTAGAAATAAATCTAGAAATGTCGGTGTAGCTAAGTGTTGACCAACATCAACAAACTATCAGACTACTTGATGAACAACAACATCATACCAGTAGATTATCGAGTACTGTACACCAATTATAAGAGGAGATGGTTCAAGTGAGAAGTGACAATGAGAAATTGATGCAAGAATAGGAAATAATCCTTCAAAGTATTTCTAGTAAACAAAATCAAGGAACAACCCAGCCCATCCCTGAAAGAAACACTCGAGAAGAAGGTGAACATTGACAACAAACTAATGATAAGCCATAAAGTAACCACACCTAGCGGAGTAATAAAAATAAGAATTATAATTAAGCTGAGTTAGGAAATGTCTCAGATTGACATGAAATGTCTTAGATTAGTAGGAAATAAAGAAACAAAAAGTGGAATTGCAGGGTGAATTTCGAAAAATCAAACCACCTACATTCGACGGAGAGACAGAAGAGGTAGCAGAGGCATGGATAATTAACATGAATAAATACTATCAGGTCTATGAATATGGTAATAAATTGAAAGCTCACCTCGCTATCTATCAGTTGAGGGAAAAATCCACCTTATGGTGGGAGGAAGCAAAAAACGTACGAGGAATCGAGGACCAAAATATGACATGGGATGAATTCCATCATTATTTTAAGGATAAATATTTAACTGAGCGTTTTTATTATGAAAAGTCTCAATAATTACATAATTTGAGATTGGGATAGCTAACGATGGATGAATTCATTACGAAATTCACTTCCCTATTAAGATACATACCATACCTGAAAGATGAAAAATAAAAAGTACAATGATTCCTGAGTAGTTCACCTACTCATATGAAGGAAAGAATTGATTTTGTAAATCCAAGAACCATGGACAAGGCGATACGGAAAGCACGTATGTGCTACGAGAAGTCTAAGGTAAAAGGAGAAGCTCAAAGAAATTGGATGACAAAGAAGGTACAGAAAAATAGTTCCAATTTCAGAAGCAGTGGATCTAGCAATTATAAAAATACTGCCCGAAATCTAGCAAATAGAAAAGAGGGAAGAAATCAGCAAAAGATCAGGTGGCCAGTTGAAGAGCGACCCACAAAATCTTCAAGTACACCCGAACATGGACTGAATCAGAAGCCATCATTACAATGACGTGGATGTAGTGAAGCACATTATTACAAGAACTTACCTCACCATAGAAAGAACGAGATAAATGCTAACTTTCAAGAGGCATCTACAGTAGGGGATGCGGCGCAAAATATACCAAGAATTAATGCAATGCTTAAGGATCAACAAGCAGATTATCAATCGACCATGATTGATTTAGAAGGTAAGTTGTACTTCCAAACTGTTTCAATTTTGGTTGATCCTGGTGCTAATTTATGTTATGTAAATCCCAAGATAGTAGAGAAGTGTAATTTGCAGAGCTGGAAGTTTAAAAATCGATGACTGGTACAATTGGCCACAGGGGCTAAGAGGATAGTTAATGCTAAAGTTTCCAACTTTCCCTTAGAGGTTGGATACCAACACATAAATATGGAATTGAATATCCTATCTTTAGGCTCTTATGACATTCTACTAGGAATGGATTGGCTGGAAGTGCATTGGTCACTAGTAGAATGCAAGGAGAAAAGAATCTACTATAAGGCAGAAGATGGAACCCGCGAGGAATGACAAGGAATTAAGAAGCCACTTTAACGATGTCTTATTACTGCATCACAGTTGGGAAAATGCATCAGAAAAGATTGTCAGATTTATGCCATTTAGGCAGGATTTGTTGAGTCTAAAGATATGATTTCTATGATGGAGAACATACCATTGGTACAAAATATTATGGATGTATTTCCGGAAAATATACTTGGTTTACCTCCAAAACGAGACATCAATTTCACCATTGAATTAATGCCATGGGTAGCACCAATATCACGTGCACCATATGGAATGAGTGTACTTGAGTTAACTAAACTGAAATTGCAGTTACAAGAGTTGCTAGATAAAGGATATATCTATCCTAGTGTGTCTCTTTGGGATGCAACAATGCTGTTCGTAAGGAAGAATGATGGTACTATGCGAATGTGTATGGATTATAGACAACTTGACAAATTAACTATTTAGAAGAAATACTTGTTGCGATGAATAGATGATCTATTCAATTGGTAAAAGGTGCAACTGTCTTCTCAAAAATATATCTAATATCTAGGTACCATCAAATATGGATAAAGGACAAAGACATATATAAGACAACTTTCCATACCCAATATGGCCATTATGAATTTTTATTTTTTCCATTTGGTTTAACTAACGCACTAGCAACATTTATGAGTTTAAATCATGACATATTTCATCCATTCTTGGATAAGTTTGATATTTATTGAAGACATACTTATCTACTCAAAGACCCTAGAGGAGCATAAATAACATTTACATATAGTATTCAAAATGTTGAGAGAACATCATATTTATGATAAGTTCAGTAAATTTGATTTTTATAAAGAGAAAATTCAATATTTGGGCCATGTTATCTATGCTGAAGGTATAGTAGTAGACCCTGAGAAAATAAGAACTATCATGGAATGGAAAGTACCTAAGAACGTAACAGACATACAATCTTGCATGGGATTGGCTGGTTATTACCAGAATTTTATTGAGGGGTTCCCTAAGATATCTTTCCATATAACCTCATTGCAGTGAAAAGAACGAGTGTTTAAATGGACCAATGAGTTCCAAAATAGCTTTGAGCGGTTAAATAAATTATTAACTCCAACCCTTATATTAAAATTCTGTAACACCCCTAGTTTTATGTTCCTGCAAGTTAGACATTTGAACCTAAATCCAAAGGGGAGTGGACCCCAATGGATAAGTATTTTGTGGATGTAGTTAAGTATGTAATTATGAGAATTAAATAAAATAATTTTGTGCAGATTGACCAAATGAGAATCATGAGATCACTTGATAAATCCATGAGGATGGAAAGAGGCAATTATTTTCCCCAAAAATCTTTCAAAAATCCTTGAAAGAATTTATTTCCAAATTATATTTTTGAGGAAAAATCTAGTTTTTCCCCGATGAGGTGGAGAGTATTTGGGAAGAGGTAAAAAGCTGAGAAAAGCATAAAGTAGCTTTAAAAATCCCTAAATAAGGGAAACCTAGGCAAGCAGGAAGAAACGCATCCTAAAATTCTGGATGGAGAATTAGAAACAGGCTTTGGGGAGCAACAGCTTAAATAAGATACTCCTAAACAGATTAGAGGTTGGTCTGTGGTGGAGGTGATCTCAGCTCGGGGGTGAGTTCTGGAGATAGAGGGACTCTAAGGTTGGGAGGACTGGTCAATTGCAGAAGTGGTATGCCTAATAATGTGTATGAATGAGTGAATTACTTACAATGTTTTATTTCTTGTGTTCCATACATTTATAGAATTGTTAGAAGAAGTACATCCTCTCAAATCTGTATAGTTGTAGGAATAGTAATTATGGGAAATTATCAACCAGAATCTCTAAACCAGAATATGGTTTAAATCTGGAGATATATTTACTATTCCCATAACCAAATTAACTATGGTACTTAATTTTACTGTTAGTAGGAATAGTTACATGAACAGACACAGATGTATCAACTTTAAATCTACAGTTAATGAATGAAAGTAACAAATCTGGGTTGCTAAACTTAGTATAAACACCCAATGAAAACATTATTTTCCAATAACCAGGAAGGAATAATAAGTGGTAACTCCGAAATTATATTTTGGAGTACTGTGAGATCAGTATACTTGAAAATGAAAAATAAGTTCTACTGTAAAGCAATGACAACATTGTATTAAACATATTTGTATCAAAATTTCCAAAGCAATTATAATCAGAACCAAACTCTATACTTTATGGAATGATTAAAAATTGTATGACAGAAAGATAGATGTCATTGATATATTATAGTAAATTAGTCTATGTCTATATTAATTTCCCAAAGAAATTTTATAGTGATCTTCTCTTGTGACTTACTATGGTGATATAATAGAAATCTGACTTGAACTATTACACTGCAAGGAAAGTACATGCAGGATGGGTACAGATCTAAACGAAGGCACATAAAGAGTCTAATTATAGAATATAACTCAGGATAACACCCAATATGGAGGAAATATTATTGTTCATTATATAAAATCCAAACAGTAGAAACTAACATAAATTTTATTAGACATTAATTGTCACAGAAGCAGAAGAACTTACTTCTAATAAATAAAAGAGTTGGGTTTATCTGAACTGTTAAAAACCAAAAGATATTATATAACAAAAATTAATACTAATGAACGAAGGAAGATATGTGAATATTTAATTCACAAGAAAAGCATTATGTATCAGGAACTATAGCTATATATAGATGCTTAAATCCCAGTTGAAACAAAATTAAATGAACAGAATTAAACCCAGTCTTACATATAGAACAAAATTAAATATCCATAGAATAACCGTGGCATGAAAAAAAAAATTGTTTGAAGAAAGTCCCGAGTTCACAAATATTACAAGGCCACACACATAGACCAATGGTCGTACTGACAGAAATATACACTGCTCTTCGAAAGAAAAACAAACAAAAATTTATTTCACAGTATGCTAAGATAATAAAATTCTATGGAAGAAGCTAGAGGAAGATGAGGACGATAGTTCTGGGAGTTGCCAAACATGGATATACCAACCTGAAACAATTCAAAATAAAAATGAATTACTATCGTTCTGAGCTCTCGCGAATTGAATCGATTTCATAACGTACGATGGGATGAACCATATAAATCAAACAAGACGTTTATACCTGTAACAAGATAGGAGAGCCAAGTCAATCTACTGAAGAGAGAAGATTTGATTATATCCATAGTAAACCAAAATAAAATGAACCGAATGGTAAAAATAGGAATTATCGTACCTAGGGTATTTGAAGACCTCACTTTAAACATATATCCTGGAAGGAAATAAATGGAAGTGAAAATTTTATATATCATTCTCGATAAGCGAATGCCTTAGAGGCATCAATAATAATAAAAAAAAAACATTAAGAATTGACACAACGAATTCAATACAAGTTACAGTCTCACCATCGAAAGGGTTTGGGAAATTTTGACTGTGGAAGTGAGTCTTTGAAGAAGTCATCGAGCAACTAGTACGAGGACGGAGGAGGGTTACGAAACATCCTTACAGAAGGAACACGAAAATCGTGTAAGAGGAGATGGAAAAAGTCAAAACGATTTGAACTATGCTCTATATAAGAAAACGAAGAGGTAAACCTCTGAGATTCTAACCAGAAAATAAAATTTTAATTCTCAAGGTTAGTGGTAAATCCTACCGAATAGACAAATCGACTGGAAAATTTAACAAGCAAGAGAACTGCATCTACTCGAGACATACACGTAGAAAGTCATAAGAACTTGCGGTGCAAATACCATTCGAATCAAGGTCAACAATCTACAAAACGAAGATTGAACCAAACAACTAGTATAATCGAGAGCGTGGGAGAAAATCAAAATACCTGGGTCCTTAACAACGCTATGGGGAACTTTACGCCATGAGAGGAAAACGAACTCGCTCCACAGATAATGTGAACCTGCCTCAGGAGAAAGATCCAGAGCTCTCAAAGTTTGAAGTTGAAAATGAACTCACTTGTATAAGAAATCAAACCATATATACCTCAGGAAAACCCTAATTTCCTACGCAGATCGACCATACATGTGTAGAGCTATAGAGCCTACATCGTAAATGTGTACCAGGAATTCTTGAACGCATAGACACAGTAAAAGTAAAATAGGTCGATCAAATCTATACTTAGAGAGGAAATCCCTGACATCAATGCGAATGTACCAAGAAAACCATTTCAAATGGTTAAAAGAACAAAAAAATTTATGAATAGGACTTCAAACCAATCCCAACGTATGGCAAGTTGGCCATAAAATCCTCGAAACTAGAAGCAAGGTGAATAAGGAGTCAGAACCATAAATGATAAGTAGAAAACCATCAATTTGCAGAGATGATGTGAGATTTTACAACTGGAGATGGGTACAAAACGATCTCACATGATCCAAACATGTGGTGCGTAATTAAATTTGAAATCCCACTCTATGCAAGACGTTAAAGTCATGCGATGCTGAACTACAACCACCTAAGTATGGTTATATTCTAACTTCATGCTAAGGCATAGAATTTAGTTCGAATGATGATCTGGTACGACTACCCGAAGTTACCAGGGTCGACGACTTTAGTGACAAAGATATGTGTAACAAAAAAAAGATATATGGTAGTCTGAGTACCTATATATATATGTATCATTAAAATGTATATATATGTGTGGAATATATTATAGTCTATCAAAGGAGACATATGTATAATTATACTCCAAGTATAATAAAGAGAAAGGGATATGTATTCAAGGGTAAGATGTAAAGATAAAAAATCAAAGTTTGAGCAATTTTATTATTATTTAACTATAACAATAGACGAACAAGTAATGACTTGAATTATAGAACGTTAATCTGGAATAATTATGAAGTTGTTAAATGGAACTTTTTTTTTTTTTTTGAGAAGTAGAGACATTACAAATGGTATCAGAGCTCATGTTAGATAAAACTGTGTTGTTGTTGTTGTGCTCACTGTATAAATTATGTCTTGTGAGAATTTTTTTTTTTTTTTTTTTTCCTGATATGGGTTGTTTAATGTACAGTGGTGCTGAAACAGAAAAGTTGAATGGCTGAAGGTGAGGAAATTTATGTTGATCTGCGTGATGACGATAATACACCAGATCCCAATGCTTCGGTGATGGCTATGTTGCACAGTTTGCAACAAGAGATGGCTGAGCTAAGAAGCCAGAATGACAGATTGTCATTAGTGAGTGAGGAGCAGGAAAAGCTCATCAGATAATTAACTTCGCAGAACAGCCAAGAAGGTGAAGGTTCCAGAAAGAGGAAGAAGAACAAGTTCTCTGATGATTATGAGGAAGATGATGCTGTTAGGCATTAGTATAAGCAACAAAAGGAATTACAGGGGGAATTCCGAAAGATCAAACCTCCCTCCTATGATGGGGAGAAGGAGGAAGATGCTGAAGCCTGGTTGTTGAACATGATTAAGTATTTCCAGGTCTATGAATATGAAATAAATCTGAAGGCCAGATTAGCTGTCTACCAGCTACAAGGTAAGGCTACCTTGTGGTGGGAGGAGACGAAAATGATCCATGTCATTGATGAAAAAACAGTGACTTGGGAAGATTTCCAAGTCAAGTTTAAAAACCGCTATTTGAACGAACGTTATTATGATGATAAAGCAAAGGAATTCCATGAAATTAGACTGGGAAAACTCACTATTGATGAGTTTGTCACCAAGTTTACAAATCTGTTGTGATATGTCCCTTACATTCGAGAAGAGAAGGCCAAGGTGCAAAGGTTTTTGAACTGTTTTCCTGCTGTGTACAAAGAGAAGATCAAGTTTGATAACCCAAAAACTATGGATGAGGCAGTGAGGAAAGGGTGAGCATGGAAAAGGTTGGGTAAACAAGGGTGAAATCAAAGGAAAGAAAAAGAAACTAGCTTACTTAAAGAATTTTGGTAGGGATCATCAGCGAAAAAAGTTTAATAAACCAAAAGAAAGCCAGACTGCTCAGTCTCAAGTTGGTTCCAAACAACTAGATGGAGAAAATAAGAAGGAAGGCACAATTAAAATGAGGGAGCCTCTAAAATGTTGGGGCTACGAAGAACCGCATCTCTTGAGGGATTGTACCCACCGAAATTTTCAGATGATTATGAGGGATCGAGAACCTACCACAGTAAATGATATAGCAAGAAATATACCCACCATTAGTGCAGCCTTGGAGAATCGAAAAGCAGAACACCAAGCTACCATGGTTGAAATGGAAAGTAAGATTGCTAACCAATCTGTTACTGTTTTAATTGATCCAGGTGCTTCTTTAAGTTACATTAGTCCACAACTGGTAGAAAAATGCAATCTCAAAACTGAAAAATTTCAGCAGTCTTGGTTGGTCCAGTTAGCCACTGGCACCAAGAGGAAAGTAACTCATAAGTTACCTCAAACAACAATTAAATTAAATGATTTTCAGATAGAAGTGAATTTAAACATTCTCCCATTACGGTAATATGACTTGTTGATAGGAATGGACTGGCTGGAAAAGAGAAAGGCTATGATGAACTGTTGGGATAAGACTCTGCATTGCATAGATGAAGAAGGGAAACCTTTTGTCCTCCAGGGAAAACAAAAACCCATCTCTGTAAGACAAATATCAGCACTGCAACTAAAACAAACAGCTAGGAAAGGATACCAAGAATATGCAGTACATGTTGAAGAATTAGAACAACAACCGGAAGCAAACCTGATGGATACTTTGCCAGTAGTGAGAGAATTTAAGGAAGTTTTTCCAGATGAGATTCCTCGTCTTCCCCCCAAAAGAGAGATTGAATTTTCAATCGATTTGGTGCCAGGAGCAACACTTTTTCCCCGAGCCCCTTATCGAATGAGTCCCCCTGAACTCATGGAACTAAAAATGCAATTGCAAGAATTTCTAGATAAGGGTTATATCTGACCGAGTGTGTCTCCTTGGGGAGCACCGGTGCTGTTTTTGAAAAAGAAGGATGGAACCTTTAGAATGTGTATTGATTATCGTCAGCTGAATAAGTTGACAATTAAAAACATATACCCTTTGCCCCGAATTGATGATATTTTTGATCAAGTAAGAGGGGCTTCAGTATTTTCAAAGATTGATTTAAGAACTGGTTATCACCAGCTCAGAATTAAGGAGGAATAAATTAGTAAAACAGCTTTTCGAACGAGGTATGGTCACTACGAATTTGTAGTCCTACCTTTCGGTTTGACAAATGCCCCTGCCACCTTTATGTTCCTAATGAACAATGTTTTAAACAAGTACTTGGATAAATTTGTACTAGTGTTCATAGATGATATTTTATTCTATTCAAAAAGTGAGGAGGAGCACAAAGAGCACTTGAGGGTAGTGTTGCAAACTTTGAAAGAAAACCAGTTATATGCCAAGTTCAGTAAATATGAATTCTATAAGGAAAAAATACAATACTTGGGTCATATTATTTCTGAACAAGGGTTGGCTGTTGACCCTGAAAAGATAAAGGCTATTAGAGAATGGCCGGTACCAACCGATGTTTCCGCAATAAGATCATTCATGGGGATTGCAGGTTATTATCACAAATTTGTAGAAAGATTTTCTGCCATAGCATATCCCATAACATCACTACAAAGAAAGGGTGTCAAATTCGAGTGGACTGAAAAATGCCAAAACAGTTTTGAATAATTAAAATTAAAACTCACTACAGCCCCTATACTGAAGATTGCAGATCCTGATAAATAATTTGTGGTATGTATGGATGCCTGTAGAGAGGGGTTGGGAGGAGTCCCGTTGCAAGAAAATTCAGTTATTGCATATGAGTCTAGGAAACTTAAAACACATGAACAGAACTATAGTGTATATGATTTGGAATTGGCTGCTGTAATTCATGCTTTGAAGATGTGGCGACACTATCTTCTTGGGAAAAAAATTACATTGATGACTGATCATATTAGTCTTAAATATTTCTTTTCCCAAACTGATTTGAATTCTCGACAAGCTAGATGGCTGTCTTTTTTGAGTGAATTTGATATGGATATAAAACATATCAGAGGGAAAGAAAATAAAATTTCTAATGCTTGCCAAAACATAAACAACATTGGAAGTAGTGCTAATTTTGATTTAGAAGACCTAGGGAAAAAGGTAGCAGACCAAGATCCAAATTACGAGAATCTATAGGTGAAAATACTAAAGAAGGAGATGGCTGAATACACTCAAAACCAAAAAGGGCTGATCTGATACAAAAATAGATTGTATATCCCCAATGTGGAAACTTTGAAAAAATAAATCCTAGATGAATATCACAAACAACCATATGCAGGGCATCCGGGATATCAGAAGAAGGTAACAGCTTTGAAAAAGAAGTTGTTCTGGCCAGGAATGAAAAGAGATGTAGAAGAATATTTAGCTAGGTGTATGGAGTGTCAACTAGTTAAAGTTGAACATCAGCATCCTGCTGGTCTTCTAAACCCTTTGCCAATTGCAGAATGGAAATGGGACACTGTTTCTATAGATTTCATAACAGGGCTACCCAAAACTAAATACCAACACGACTTAGTGATGGTATTAGTAGACACTTTAACAAAATCTGCACACTTCATACCTGTGAAATCTACTTTTGGGACAGCCCAAGTAGCGGATGTGTTCCTAAAAGAAATAGTAAGGCTCCATGGGGTCCCAAAGATGATTGTTTCGGACAGAGATGCTAAGTTCACAACAGCTTTTTGGAAAAGTTTATTTGGGGGCATGGGCACCAAGCTGAATTTTAGCACTGCCTATCACCCTCAGACAGATGGTCTGAGAGAGAGAAAAAATCAGATTTTGGAGGATATGTTGAGAATGTATGTGATGGATAGGCCATCAAAATGGGAAGACTACTTGCATTTAGCTGAATTTTCCTATAATAATAGCTATCAATCCTGCATCAAAATGAGTCCATTTGAAGCACTCTATGGAAGGAAATGTCGTACTCCGTTGGGTTGGAGCCAACCTGAGGATAAGCTAATGTTGGGACTAGATGCTTTACAAGAGATGGAAAGAATTGTTAAACAAATACAAAGAAACATCAAGACAGCACAAGATCGACAGAAAAACTATGCTGATAAGAAGAGGGTACATCGAGAATTCAAAGTGGGGGAGCATGTGTATTTGCGTATTAAGCCAAAAAAGAGCACACTTTATGCTGGAAGTTGTGCAAAATTGGCTCCTAGATATTGTGGGCCTTTTGAAGTGTTAGATAGGGTGGGACCAGTAGCTTATAAGCTGGCCTTACCACCCCATGTTAAAGTTCATGATGTGTTTCATGTTTCATTATTAAAAATATATGTACATGATGCTTCTCACATTGTTGATTGGAATGTGATACAGGTGGAACCAGAAGGGGAGTTCCTTCCAGAGTCGCTTCAAATATTGGAGCGGGAAGAAATTGAATTGAGTAACAGAACGGTAGCAAGAGTAAAGGTGTAGTGGAAGCACTTTACTGCTGAAGAAGCTACCTGGGAAAGGGAAGCTGAGATGATGGAAAAATATCTATCTTTGTTTGGAAAATAAACTCTAGTAGTTAGTTATCAACACCGAGGACGGTGTTTGTTTTCAGAGGGGGAATATGTAACACCCCTAGTTTTATGTTCCTGCAAGTTAGACATTTGAACCTAAATCCAAGGGGAGTGAACCCCAATGGATAAGTATTTTGTGGATGTAATTAAGTATGTAATTATGAGAATTAAATAAAATAATTTTGTGCAGATTGACCAATTGAGAATCATGAGATCACTTGCTAAATCCATGAGGATGGAAAGAGGCAATTATTTTCCCCAAAAATCTTTCAAAAATCCTTGAAAGAATTTATTTCCAAATTAGATTTTTGAGGAAAAATCTAGTTTTTCCCCAATGAGGTGGAGAATAGTTGGGAAGAGGTAAAAAGCTGAGAAAAGCAAAAAGCAGCTTTAAAAATCCCTAAATAAGGGAAGCCTAGGCAAGCAGGAAGAAAAGCATCCTGAAATTCTAGATGTAGAATTAGAAACAGGATTTGGGGGGAAACAACTTAAATAAGCTACTCCTAAACAGATTAGAGGTTGGTCTGTGGTGGAGGTGATCTTAGCTCGGGGGTGAGTTCTGGAGATAGAGGGACTCTAAGGTTAGGAGGACTGGTCAATTGCAGAAGTGGTATGCTTAATAATGTGTATGAATGAGTGAATTACTTACAATGTTTTATTTCTTGTGTTCCATACATTTACAGAATTGTTAGAAGAAGTACATCCTCTCAAATCTGTATAGTTGTAGGAACAGTAATTATGGGACATTATCAACCAGAATCTCTAAACCAGAATATGGTTTAAATATGGAGATATATTTACTATTCCCATAACCAAATTAACTACGGTACTTAATTTCACTATTAGTAGGAACAGTTACATGAACAAACACAGATGTATCAACTTTAAATCTACAGTTAATGAATGAAAGTAACGAATCTGGGTTGCTAAACTTAGTATAAACACCCAATGAAAACATTATTTTCCAATAAACAGGAAGGAATAATAAGTGGTAACTCAGAAATTATATTTTGGAGTACTGTGAGATTAGTATACTTGAAAAAGGAAAATAAGTTCTACTGTACAACAATGACAACATTGTATTAAACATCTTTGTATTAAAATTTACAAAGCAATGATAATCAGAACAAAACTCTATACTTTATGGAATGATTAAAAATTGTATGACAGAAAGATAGATGTCATTGATATATTATAGTAAATTAGTCTATGTCTATATTAATTTCCCAAAGAAATTTTATAGTGATCTGCTCTTGTGACGTACTGTGGTGATATAATAGCAATTTGACTTGAACTATTACATTGCAAGGAAAGTACATGTAGGATGGGTACAGATCTAAACAAAGGCACAGAAAGAGTCTAATTATAGAATATAACTCGGGATAACACCCAATATGGAGAAAATATCATTGTTCATTATAGAAAATCCAAACAGTAGAAACTAACATAAATTTTATTAGACATTAATTGTCACAGAAGCAGAAGAACTTACTTCTAATAAATAAAAGAGTTGGGTTTATCTGAACTGTTAAAAACCACAAGATATTATATAACAGAAATTAATACTAATGAATGAAGGCAGATATGTGAATATTTAATTCACAAGAAAAGCATTATGTATCAGGAACTATAGCTATATATAGATGCTTAAATCCCAGTTGAAACAAAATTAAATGAACAGACTTAAACCCAGTCTTACATATAGAACAAAATTAAATATCCATAGAATAACTGTGGCATGGAAAAAAAACATTGTTTGAAGAAAGTCTGGAGTTCACAAATATTACAAGGCCACACACATAGACCAATGGTCGTACTGACAGAAATATACACTGCTCTTTGAAAGAAAAACAAACAAAATTGTATTTCAAAATATGTTAAGATAATAAAATTCTATGGAAGAAGCTAGATGAAGAGGAGGACGATGGTTCTGGGAGTTTCCAGACATGGATATACCAATATGAAACAATTCAAAATGAAAACGAATTACTATTGTTCTAAGCTCTCGCGAATTGAATCAATTTCATAACGGATGATGGGATGAACCATATCAATCAAACAAGACGTTTATACCTGTAACAAGATAGGAGAGCCAAGTCAATCTATTGAAGAGACAAGATTTGATTATATCCATAGTAAACTAAAATAAAATGAACCAAATGGTAAAAATAGGAATTATTAACCTATTTTTAATAACTGAGCAGGTTTAACCTCGTTGTGTAAAACATAATAACACTACTGTAAATGAATTAAAAACTCCTTAAAAGATTAAACTATGTAGAGCAAGATTCTATTATCATATTGAAAAGAAAAGAAATATAGAACAATAGGTTATGGACATATCAAATGAAAAGAATAATCTTTTTACAAGCTATTTAACAACAAATATCATGAGACAGTTGAACAAATAGCCAGAATAAGGTCTATAAGAATAATTACGCCATAAATTCCTAAAGTAATTACAAGAAATAACTACTCTCTACCCTCGTCAAGGTAAATTTAAATTACGTAGAAAAAATAACGAAAGATACATTAAAATAGCTGCATGCATGGCATAGAGCCTGCTCTGGCTTAATTAAAAACAGTTATGTGAACCATTTCATAAAAGACTAATAATAAGTTAAGCCTCAAAGAGAATACCCATGGTAAACTAATTACTATACAGAGGGCCTAGCGTAATAAACTAGAAAATACAATAATCAAGGTACTGTAAGTGAAAACGACTTCCAAATATCAAAATGGAGTTAACCTCCAATTCTTTTAGTAGTTCGCAAAGACCCCTAATCAATTAAGTAAAAACCCCTTCGCGAGAGCCTTGGGAACTCAAAGGAGTAACGAAATAACGATAATTTCCGAATAGAACCCATTATGAAAACTAAGAGAAGTATTTTTAAAAGTTGGAAACAGCTTGGTAAGAGCTAATGAAGGAGTATCTGTAGCCAACATTGAGGAATTCATGTAAGGGAGGGTTGTAATCAAGGATTGCCAACAGAGGAAGTAGGGTGGGGTTGTAACCTCACTTACATGAAACAATAACTGAACATTAGAATACTAAATAAGATCAAACAAATATGTAAATTAACGAGAGGAAGGCAAGACGAAAATGGGCTTAATGAACACGTATCTGGTAAGAACCTTACCTCATTAACATGACCACATAAAACCTGCCAAACCCAAATAAGGCACGTGGTCAACAAAAACATAATCATAGAAACAATAATGTAAAACTTGTGCCATAAACATTTCGACAAGAATTGAATCTTTATGTAAGACCGAAACTGTGGTATTCGAGCTGCCATCTCCAACTGAAAATCAGACAGAGAAATAAGTATCATTGTGGTGATAGGATGAGAGCGTAGACAAACCATGCTATGAAACTAGAAGAAGAAATGAAAGAAAAACAACCATTTATGTGTAGAAGGCACAATAGCATCAAGCCACAAGATAGAGCATAAAGAATGTTATCACAGTGCAGATAGGTAAGGATAGGAGGATGAATACCTCGTCGTGGCACATAAGAGTTGAAGGAATGGTCATGGCAACGTGAGTTGCAAAGACAGTAGAGGAGTGACAAAAATGATATAGTTAGGGTTTGCGAGGGGTAGGGCTACACCCTAACCACCTCCAATCCATCCTTGTCCGTCGATGAGACAAATGATCCAAGGGTTGTGTAATGCCCATTTGTCAAATGATAAATTAAATCATTGAAACCCTTATTAAATCCAATCAACAGTTGTACCATGCAGATCTTCTCTAGTGATGTTGAGGTGGCCAGATGGCAGATTATATATTAAACAAATGATAGATTTTAAAGTACTTTAATAAATTACCATAGTACATATATATAAACACCAATTTCAATGCATAGACCCGTGCGTAAATCATGAAGGATATGATATGGTTAACAATCGATATAACTTGGAAATACCATATATTATTTACATATTGCAAATGTTTTTTTTATAAAGTCTCACACCATATATATAAATAGGTATTGTGAATTTGTACCTATGGCTTAGCCCAAGGGGTTAGAAAATACATTATCACTTAATTATATCTATGTAATAAGTTCGTAAATAAGTTTTCAATACTATTGCACACATAGATATGATTTGGATTAGTTCAATAAATAAGTTAGAGTGATAGTTAAATTATGAAAGATTTAAAAAAATAAATAAATTTGTATTGTAATATTTTTCTAACCTTTGATGAGTTACATGTAGCTAGAACATACACATCATGTATAATGTTAAGAAAATTATATATGCCTTTAATACACTTGTAATTGGGTTTGGAATTTTAAATTTTTTTTTTTTTCTCTTAGTGAAAAATTAGGTGAAGGGATTTTTAATAAGTTAATTTTTGAATTATTTTTTTTTCCATAATTATATAAAAATCAAATTTATAACAATGAAGTGATAGACTAGAAGAAAGATATCTTTAAGAAATCAAAATAATTTACTAATTTAACTATTACAATAATCTAAGAGAACAAAATTGAAAAAAAAGTATGTTAAAAAGTTTTATTAAAAAAATAACTATCCACCATAATACATAATAATGTTGTGATTCCTTAAAAAAAATTATTTAAAAGAAAATACAAAAGTGATTTCTAAGACTAAAGATGAGAGAAAAACAAAGATCTAAAACAAAGATCTTACATATAATAAGTAAATACATATTTCAAATTTGATATTAGAAAAAAATATAAATAATTTTTTTTAATGTGAGTAACAGTATTTATGATAATGTGCAGTAACATCATAGTTGTCATATTATTTAATATTTGTCATGTTGAATGTGCAGTATATATACTTTTAAAGCAAATTTTTAGAAACTATATAATTTCAAATATAACTAGATAAAATAATACCCTCCTGTAATCATGAAATGTCAATGCAATACAAAATTTGCCAAAAAAAAAAAAAACCCCGACTCGCTTCCCTTCAATCATACAATCAACACAGAACAAAAAGAGAAAGCGACTAATTTGTATAACCTGTATTTCCGTAAAACTCGCCGGGCGGGAGAAAACGTGCAGAGAGATACGATCAATCGTTCCGGTCAGGAAAATGTGACACCCGTGACTTCGTGACTTCTTAATTAGTAAAGTAATTAGTAACGAAAACTGATCAATTGAACTATCTTTTGAGGTTAAGTAAAAATAATCTTTAAACAAACGCTTTTCAACCTTTCAATAAGAACTATTCTCTTCCAAAAACATTTACATAAGAAATAATTTTAAACTCTCTCACATAGTTAAGTAAAAATAATCTTTAAACAAATGCTTTTCAACCTTTCAATAAGAACTATTCTCTTCCAAAAACATTTACGTAAGAAATAACTTTTAAACTCTGTCACATACTTAAACGAGCAAAATAAAAATATACTCAGTAAAAACATTTTAAAGTAAATTTACAGATTAATCTTCCTTTTAATGCAAAATAAAACAAGTCAATAGAATACATACATAGGAAGAAGCACAACTGCCAAAATGGTTTGGCACAACACGAACATGGCTAATTAAGCTACTTCAAATTTTACACTCAAATCAAGAAACATCAAATGTATAGACTCCGAAGCATGGAATGCACGTCTCAGGAATATTTTGAAAATCAAATAAAAAAACCCTACAAACATTTAAAACTTCTCCATCACATTTTCCACGTTCAAATAAAGTTCACAGGTGGATACCTCTCTTTCTAAGGCGTCAACTTCTACTTCACAGTATGTGCAAACAAAAAGCTCAAAAACCACAGATCAAGAAAACATGCAGGCAGGGTTTTTGAGTGCCCTCTTCAAATTACAGGCGAAACAAAGCACAAAGCAAATCGACTCCCAAGACTGTTCTGGGAATTAAATACATCTGTTTACAAAGATTATATGGAGATTACAAAAATTATATGGAAGTTCAGAGTCCGCATGTTAAATGCTCTCAAGTTTAAAATTACTAGAATTTATGATAGGTGTCTTCTGAATTTAGATGTCAAATTGACTGGTTTAATATCATATGATCTGGAATCAATGACTTGTACGGTCAAGTTCTAGGCGTGCTCCTAATCTTTAGGAATGAAACTTGTAGATATCATTACAATGAGACTTGTAGATATCATTACTTTCATCATTTTTATTTTAAATAGTTTTAATAAATGTGTATATTTTGATGTCCTCGAGTAAAAATTTATAGTTTTAATTTAATTATCTATATTTTTTAAATATTTAATAAAGAAAACTAGTTATATCATATTAATATAAACAACAATTTTTTTATACAAATTAATTTATTTCAATAAAACTCGTTTTTTATATACAAGTTGAAAATAATTATATTATTTGTGTATTAATGGAGAAAAGGTTACATAAGTTGTAACGTATTTCCTTAGTTTAGGATTTGTTCCTAGAATTTAGGAGTCTGTTTGCAACTTCTTGTGATGTACTTAAAGATGTAATTTCTGATTCATGAAGGTAGAGTGATCTCTCCGTTTGAGTGTAGTCTCCAGGTGCAGTACTCACCTGAGAGCTACAACTCCTTATTTTTCAATTATGTGCATATTTTATCTTGGTATCAGAGCTCAGATTGGGTGAGCCTGATTTTTTATCGCCTTTGTGGCTAATTTTCCTTTGTGGCTGAATCACCTTCGTGGCTAAAAGTGCCTTTGTGGCCACGTGTACATGAGAGTTGTGTCCTCACAGAGCTTTTTACTCGATCGAGTAGGTGGACTGCAGTAACACCTGGCTCACGGACTCAGATGATTTTTTAATCTCTGAGCAGAAGGGAGTTGGCGCGTTTTCTTCGCTGATAGTCGCACCAAGAAGCGCAAATGGCGTGCCTGTTCGACCCATACCTGTGCTAGAGCGCCAAATCACGGGATTGGCGCGGAAGCGCACGGAAAAACCTCGCCAGGATTTTTCCTTCCGATTTTTCTGTTCTGGGCGCGGATTTTTCGCTCGGAAAGGCGCCTTCTGTTATGGGCGCGGATTTTTCGCTTGGAAAGGTGCCACCTCACCTTCAGTGGAAGATCCGCGGAAAGCCTCACTTTGGTGGAAGATCTGCGGAAAGTTGCAGATCAGAGAAGTTGCAGATCTATTCGGGAGAGGCAAATCGGATTAGTTTTGTGGCTGTATTGGGAAACAACGGATTTGCTTATTGGAGCAAGATTATTTTTTACAGATTTTCCAGATATTGCTGGATCTGAATCGAAGATACAGTGGGTGGATCAGGAGAACTAGCAGAGTAGTGGCAGATCGGTTGTCAAGATCTGACAGGTATTGATTCTTTTTTTCTGAATCAGTTGGGTAGATTCATTTATTTGTAGATCAGTTCAGAATGATTAACACTATGGAATCATATCTCCACGAGTTTGGCAAACTCGATGGATCTAACTTCACGAATTGGAAGTTTAAGATACAGACCTTGCTTGAGGGTGAAAATGCATGGTTGATAGTTATAGGAGATGAGCAGAGACTAAATTTAGTCATAGGAGTGACTACGCAGGAGCAAGAATGGGATAAGAGAGAAAACAAAGAAAAAGTTTTGTTGAAGATGTCCATCAAGGACAACATTATCCCACATATCAGAGAGTGTAAAACGTCTGCGGAGATCTGGATGACCATTAAAAGTTTATATCAGACCCAGAACACAAATCAAATTACGGCACTCAAAGGCAAGTTGTTTTCAATGAAGATGGATGAAAGTGAGACTGCTGCTGCATTCATAGCGTGAGTTAAAGATCTGAAAGTTGGATTGGGAGACATCAAAGAGAAGGTTTCTGATTCCGATCTCGTCACAATCACGCTGAATGAGATGAGGGATGAATATCAAATGTTCATCACTGGATTGGTGGCAAGGGATAAAACTCCTACATTTGAAGATCTGACAGGGATCTTGTTGCAAGAAGAGGAGTGGCGGTAGAATTTGAAACCCCAGAGTGATGATCTTGCTCTGATGGCGAAACGACGATCATTCAAAGGGAAGTTGCCATAGTAGTAATCATAGTCACAACAACAACAACAGTAGAGAGGAGGAGGTACATCGCAGAAGAGTCCATACAGAGGTATGTCTGTAAATAATCCTATAAAGATGTTATTATTGTGGAAAGAAGGGTCATATACATATTTAATGCCTTAAGAAGCAGGCAGATGATGAAAAGAAAAAGTTGGCGATGGCGAAGCATAGAGGATACTTTGTTGAAGAAGATGAATATTTCAGTCATGAATTTCGGCTGTTCACAGCCGACTGTGCCCTTTCAGCATCTAATGAGGACGACATCTGGTATGTCGATAGTGGATACAAGATTAAAGGCTATGGGGATATTCCGGTAAAGTTACCAAATGGTGATATTAGTCATCTTAAAAATGTTTTATATGTACCCGGAATTAAGAAAAATCTGATATCTGTATCCATGATAACTGATCAAGATATGCAAGTCGAATTCTTCCAGACTCATTATGTCATAAAGGATTGTAGGAAAGATATTGTTGCAACAGGCGTGCGTGTAGGAAGCCTATACAGACTGGATGTAAAAAGTATGCCACAGCAAGCCATGGTTGCAGTTGGATCGACAGCTGAAAAACTCTGGCACCAGAGATTCGGTCATCTAAATTTGCAGGACCTCATGTTATTACAGAGAAAAGGTATGGTCGAAGGACTCCCTATCTTTCACAGTACTCAGTTAAATTGTGATGGATGTTCCTTAGGTAAAATGCATAGAGAAGAGTTTCCTGTGCATGATAGAAGGAAGGAAAGAGATATCCTAGAACTAATGCACACTGACATATGCGGACCTATGAAGACGAGGTCGCTAGGTGGAGCATATTACTTTATTTTATTTACTGATGATTGCACTAGATATTCATGGGTTTATTTTTTGAATAAAAAGAGTCAGACTTTCCAGTACTTTATAAAATTTAAAACCTTGGTGGAAAAATAGTTTGGAAAAAGCATAAAAATTCTCTGCTCTGATCAAGGGGGAGAATACAGGTCAGAGGAATTCATGAAATTCTGTAAATCTCATGGGATTGTTCAGCAGTTTACAGTGCCACACACACCACAACAGAATGGAGTGGCAGAGCACAAGAACAGAACCTTAGTGGAGTGCGCAAGGAGCATGTTACAAGGTAAGGGTCTATCTAATAGTTTTTGGGCAGAAGCTATTAATACTGCTGTCTATTTAAAGAACAGAAGTCCCACCAAATTTTTAGGCTTCAAAACCCCTTTTGAAGCTTTATATGGACTCAAACCAGCAGTAAATCATCTAAGAGTATTTGGGTCAAAAGCCTTTGCCCATATACCCAAAGCTGATAGGAAGAAATTAGACCCTAAAGCTATCAAATGCATCTTTGTTGGATATGACACTGAATTTAAAGCATGTAAGTTGTTCAATCCTGAGTCTCATAAGATATTTGCAAGCAGGGATGTAGTGTTTCATGAACAGGTTCAAGAAGGGAAAGATGACAGTGATGATGATTGGCACATTCCATTGTTGATAGAGGAAAGCAGTGAGGATGAACGAGAGCAGGAGCAGAATGAGGAGCATAAAGAAGAACAGGAAGAAGGTGATAATGCAAGCCCAAATAAATCTGAAGAAAACAAATTTGAGATAAGTCCCCTACCAAGGAGATCAGGTAGGAAGACTAAAAAACCATAAAGATTTAAAGACTATGCTTTGATGTCAAATATTTTAAACATTGTAGAACCAAATAATTACAAAGAAGCTAGTCAATTTGAGGCATGGAGGGCTGCAATGAATGAATAGATTGAATCTATTCTTAGAAATAACACTTGGGATTTAGTTGAACTGTCTAAAGATAAAACACCCATAGGATGTAAATGGCTATTTAAACCTAAAATGAATGCAGATGGAAGTATAGAAAAACTAAAAGCTAGGCTGGTTGCAAAGGGGTACTCACAGCAAGAAGGTATAGATTTTAATGATACCTTTGCACCTGTAGCAAAGTTAAACACTATCAGAATGTTTATTTCTTTAGAAAAAAAACACAATTGGGAGCTACACAAGCTTGATGTTAAATCTTCATTTTTAAATGGTGAATTAAAAGAAGAAATTTACTTAGTACAGCCTGAAGGGTTTGTAAAGAAGGGGCAGGAACATCTTGTTTGCAGATTGAAAAAGGCACTATATGGATTAAAACAAGCACCCAGGTATTAGTACGAAAAGATTGATTCTTTCTTTTTAGATCATGGTTTTCATAGGAGTTTGAATGACCCAAATTTGTATACCAAGTACAATAAACAGGGACAAATTATTTTGATTTCTTTGTATGTGGATGACATGATCATAATAGGCAATGCAGATAATTTAATCAAAGAAATCAAATGACTGATGGCACAAGTTTTTTAAATGAAAGATCTCGGAAGTCTCCATTACTGTCTGGGATTGGAAGTATGGAGAGATACTGGACACACTTCTCTTACTCAAGGAAAGTATGCCAGAAGTCTACTGGAAAAATTTGGCATGAATCAATGTAGGTCAGCAGCAACACCATTGCAACAGAATTTGAAGTTGTGCAGTGACGATGGCACTAAGGAGGTGGATGCCACTATGTACAGACAACTAGTTGGGAGTTTGATATATCTCACAACAACTAGACTAGACATGGCATACTCTGTCAGTGTGTTGAGCCAATTCATGTCTAAACCTCTTGAAAGTCATTGGGTTGCAGCAAAAAGCGTGTTGAGGTATCTTTGTGGTACTGTTAATTATGGTATTTTATACACTGACACATATGATGTTACTCTAGTAGGTTTTTCAGATTCAGACTAGGCAAGTAACCTGGATGATCGAAGGTCTATCACAGGTTATGCATTCAGTATAGGATCCGAGGTCATAGCATGGAGCAGCAAAAAGCAAAGCACTGTAGCATTATGTTCATGTGAAGCTGAGTACCAAGCATTGTGTGCAGCTATGTGTGAAGCGATCTGGTTGAGAAGGCTTCTCAATGATGCGAGAGAAGAACAGAAAAACTCAACTTCTATCAAAAGCGACAACCAGAGCACCATTAAACTAGCATACAATCCAGTTTTTAATAGAAACACCAAACATATTGATACTCAGTTCCATTTTTTCAGAGAGAAACTACAGTCAAAAGAAATCATTGTTGAATATTGTAAAACTTGTGACAATATGGCTGATATTTTTACTAAGCCTCTTGCACATGTAAAGTTTGAATTGTTTAGAAGGATGCTAGGAGTTCAGGATAATACTTTCTCCATTAAGGGGGGGAGTTGAAAATAATTATATTATTTGTGTATTAATGGAGAAAATGTTACATAAGTTGTAACGTATCTCCTTAGCTTAGGATTTGTTCCTAGAATTTAGGAGTCTGTTTGCAACTTCCTGATTTCTTGTGATGTACTTAAAGATGTAATTTCTAATTCATGAAGGCAAAGTGATCTCTCCATTTGAGTGTAGTCTCCAGGTGCAGTACTCACCTGAGAGCTACAACTCCTTCTTTTTCAATTCTGTGCATATTTTATCTATACATAACATAAATAATAAATTAATAATAAATTTTAAATATCAACTATAATGGTACTAGGACATTTTCAACATATATATCATCTTATTTTCAATGAAACATATAATAAATTAAAAATAAAATCACCCATTTCTCTTATTCATATCTCCAATTATTCCTTACATGAAAGCACTAATGAATATGCTATATTTACCCTTTTTAGTTCTCTTTTTCATCTCTCCAATTATTCCTCATTGAGCTTACACTTTTCACCTTTGGTTGAGATGATTGTTTACCGTTGTAGTCATCTCTCTTCCTATCTCTTCATTCCACTGCCTCCTTGTCCCTCTTCATTCCATTGCAACAGATTGTTAATTCATTCCATTGCCCCCTTGTCCCTCTTCATTCCAGTGCATGTTAGCAAAATATTGAAGTGTTTTAGGAATGACCACTGTTATCGTAGAAGCTCTTGGAGAATTTTTTTTGGGGTTTAAGTGGAGTTGGTTATTGCAGGATGGAGAAATATGACCACAATAATACTATCTACAAACTTAAAACTGCCATTTGGCTCGGTGGATCAACATAGGTTCCTCATGGTTGGGTACAACCAACTACTGTATAAGATGAGTTTAACCAATTTGTGACAATAGCATTTGACAGTAGCAATGGAAACAACAAATTCAGTAGTTTTTGTAGAGACGTTTTTGACCCTGTTATGAATTGATTGGACTACGCAACCCCTATTAATTCTAGAGTTGTATATCTCTCTAACTACCCTCCATTATTTGGACTATCTATATTCCATAAATGTCACAGTGAATAAAGATGTCATAGTGATTTCCTATGATATTGTTGACTGCTAAATTGATATTCCATAAATTTCATAATGATTTCCTATGATATTGTTGACTGCTAACTTCATAAATATACTTGAAGTCATTTTTGCACTTAGGGTGAAGACACTCACACAGATGCTAGGAGTAAATATACATTCAAGAAAAAAAGAGTTAGGTAGTTTCTTCGCTATGGAATTTTTGTATTGTATATTTGAATTTCTTTCGAGACTTAAAACTCTGTCATTAAGATTCTCACACAAACTTGTTAGACTAGTTGTAGTCATTTGGCTACTTCATACTGAAACTCTTGGAAAATCAAAGCAAGAAAAGTGCCCATGGTTTATAAATCTGGGTTATCGACAGAGAATGGTTGATCAATTAGGTTTTATTTTGAGAATAAAATACGATAACACAGAATGGGTATAGAACACGCAATGTGAGGGCACTAGGACTGAACTTGAGGATGGAATGGCAGACAAAAAGAAATACTGTGAACCTAGAGGAACAAAGAACAAATACAACGAAGTAAATGGTGAGGTGAAATAACTATGTTATGTAACTGTGCAAGAAGTTGTAAGTAATAATACTTTAGGTGTGATGCAAGGATTTTATTTTGGAGGATATTATGATTTTTTTTTGTTATTATTATTTATAATATGTTTTTAATGCAGAAACATATTCAATTTCTGGTGAAAAATCATTGAAATATCAAGATTATGAAATTATATAATTCAAAATTATTTAAAAAGCTTTAAATTATAATTAAGCTGAGTCATGAAATGTCTTGGATTAGCAGGAAATAAATAAACTACAAGTGGAGTTGTAGGGTGAATTCCGAAAAATCAAACCACCTACATTCGACGGAGAGGCAAAAGTGGTAATAGAGGTATGGATAATTAACTTGAATAAATACTATCAGGTCTATGAATATGATAATAAACTGAAAGCTCACCTTGCTATCTATCAGCTAAGGGAAAAATCCACCTCATGGTGGGAGGAAGTAAAAAACGTATGAGGAATCGAAGACTAGAATGTGACATGGGATGAATTCCAACAGTATTTTAAGGATAAATATTTACCTGAGCGTTTTTATGATGAAAAGTCTCGATTATTTCACAATTTGAGATTGGGATAACTAACAATGGATGAATTCATTACGAAATTCACTTCCCTATTAAGATATGTACCGTACCTAAGAGATGAAAAATAAAAATTACAATGATTCTTGAGTAGTTTTCCTACTCATAGGAAGGAAATAATCGCGTTTGTAAATCCAAGAACCATGGACGACGCGTATGGAAGGCACGTATGTGCTACGAGTAGTTTAAGGTAAAAGGAGAAGCTTGAAGAAATTGGACGCCAAAGAAGGTACATAAAAATAATTCCAATTTCAGAAGCAATAGATCTGGCAATTATAAAAATAATGCCCGAAATATAGCAAATAGACAACAGGGAAGAAATCAGAAAAATACCAGGTGGCCAACTGAAGAACGACCCACAAAAGCTTCAAGTAGAACAGACCATCGACTGAATCAGAAGCCATTGTTACAATGATGTGGATGCGGTGAAGTGCATTATTACAAGAACTTCCCTCACCGTGTAAAGAATGAGATAACTACTAACTTGCAAGAGGCATCTATAGTAGGGGATGCGGCACGAAATATACCAAGAATTAATGCAACGCTTAAGGATCAATAAGAAGATTATTAATCGATCATGATTGAGTTAGAAGTTAAGCTGTACTCTCAAACTGTTTCAATTTTGGTTGATCCTAATGCGAATTTAACTTATGTAAATTCCAAGATAGTAGAGAAGTGTAATTTGCAGAGCTAGAAGTTTAAAAATCGATGGCTGGTACAATTGGCCATAGGGGCCAAAAGGATAGTTAATGCCAAAGTTTCCAACTTTCCCTTAGAGGTTGGAGACCAACACATAAATATGGAATTGAATATCCTACCTTTAGGCACTTATGACATTCTACTAGGAATGGATTGGCTGGAAGTGCATTGGTCACTAGTAGACTGCAAGGAGAAAATAATCTACTACTACTGCGTTTTCTTGTATCTGCAACATTTTAAGCTCATTCCTCATCTTTATCTTCCTAAAATTCCCTCCATTTGTTTGTTCAAGGAATCCTTTCGGGTGTTTATGTTTGTAGTTCGGCTACGTTGAAAGATGTTGATGTGGGTTCTAGGTTCCCGTTCGTTGGAGACTTCCTCCACTTCAACAAACCCCGGGTGAGATAAATTAACACCCTGTCATGTTTTAATAGGTATTGACTTGCTCCTCTATCAAATCTCTGGTTTGATATTTTCATTTTCATTTTGTGTGAAGCTGCACAGAGTTACACGCCAGAGATCCCTCTGAATTCATGGCTGAGGTAAATTTTTTTGAGCCCCTAACTTAATCGTTAATATTTTCTTGTTACTTCTGGGTTGAGGTTTTGTTAAATGTAAAACCTAAGTTCCCTTATGGTTCTCTTTTCAGGTACGACCTTGTTTCTTGCCATAGATAGTCTTGAATATTAGTAGATGTGTCGTCTTCATAACACCAGTTATCATCACTGACACATGTACAGTAATCCTCGAGCCTGGTTGTTCAATTTAAATGAAAATCCACCTTTTCTGCTCTCTAGAACTAACTTTCAAGATTCTCAACACCAACTCTCGTTAATGATTTAGTAGTTCTGTTCTGAGTTTCTCTTCTGGTGTAATTACGTTGGGCTTCACTTTGTTTTAAAGGATATTTTAATGTTATAAACTTGCCTATTTCGGAAATTATTTGGTTATATGTAAAACACTCTGAGGCCAAACTCCGAGATGAATTTTCTTGGCTTGACAAGTGTATTATTTGTATATCACAATATTCTTCTTGTTAAGAATTTATCCTGTTAATTTATTTTCGGCACAGAGCCTGGTCGCATCTATTGTAACTTATTTATTTTTGGTTATATATATATATATATATATATATATATATATATATATATATATAGATATATATATATGTGTTTTCGGAACTTTGAATATTTGTATAGACATTTATACTCATTTTTTTTTCTCAGTACATATATAAAGTTTTAGTCTATTAATAGTTATCTACAAATTTCTATGATTTCTCCTTCCTGAATGGTATGGTTTTCCTTCTTTTCACTTATATATTTTTTTACAGAGTTTAGTTATTCTGTGGCTTGTACTCATAACCAGTAAGAAATAAAAATATTTTGGTCATATATCATTCTGTCAGAATTAGGAGTTGTAAATGCTATGATAAACTGATATTGATTAGTTTATTCTTTTTCTGTTGGTGAAATTTCTATGCTCCAGTTAACTATGTAAGCTTATGTCTGGAGCATCAAGTTTTCTGGGTTACTTCTATAACTCTTTGTGTATAGCATAAGATAGCGTAATCAAATGACATGTTCTATCTAGAGTATCTACTATGGACTAAACTAATAGTTTCTACATTAATACATATTTTGTAGTTTCTTTCGGTGCATTTTTTTCTCTATTTAAATTCTATAACCAATCTTCTCTTATACAAAAGGGTGTACCCCATTTCAAAGGATGAAGTATAGAATTAAATCTATACTAAGAGGTTACTAATAATTCCCTTTTCCACATATCAAAAAAATATGTAACTCAACATGCATAGTTTCCTATTATTACTTGTATACAAATTCTTATAACAAGATAAGGAATTTATAAACACAATTACTTCTTCGGAATTTAATTTTCCTTTTCATTATTTACAAAATCATCTATTTGTCTAACCAAAAAATCATAGACAGTTTCCTAGTCCTTACTTTTAAGTAGACTGGTTACTTATCTCTCTTTGAAACTGTTGATGATGTCCTCCCTACCATGAGAGAGGCTATTACATCCTTCTCTCCCCCCGTGCTCCACACCATAGTTGGGCTTATTTAGCAGAAATTCTGGTTGAGACCTCAGGACCTCCAGTCCAGTACTCTTTTCTTTCCATAATTCAGGGTTGCCATTAGGGGAATTTTGAGGTCTAAAATGGGCCTCCTAAGGAAATTATAAAATAATATTGGAAATAATAAAGTAAGATTTGATGACATCATCAAATTTTAGAGGGAAAAAGAAAAAACTACTTTTTCAACTCATATTTTCAACTTATCTCCCAAATTGTTTACTCAAATTTCGAGTGAGAGTACTCATTGGATGAAAAATTTAATTCCTCATCCAAGGAGTACCCATTTTGCATACTTCTGATGGACCCTGCTATGAGAAAAATGAGGAATACATGAAAAAACATGATTGCAATCACGTTTTTTTCATGTATTTCTCACTTTTCTCATAGCAGGGTCCATCAGAAGTATGCAACATGGGTACTCCTTGGATGAGGAATTATATTTTGCATCCAACGAGTACTTCCGCTCGAAATTTGAGTAAAAAATTTGGGAGATAAGTTGAAAATACGAGTTGAAAAAGTAGTTTTATTATTTTATTATTTTTTAATCTTTTTACCATTTTACTTAAAAAATGGTGAGTCATCCACCATGGTTGAAATCATCATCTTGAATCCTATAGGTTCTTATAAAGTTAATTTCTGTTGTACATTTTTCTTAGGAGGCCCATTTTAGACCTCAAAATTTCCCTAATGTGAGTTTCCACTGGTTACCACTAGCTCTGGATTGGCTCTCTCCCTTCAACCTTCTGACTGTTTTTCCTTCAGTCACAAAACCCATTTTCCTCACTGGGATGTACCTTTTATCCTCGGAGGAAAGGTAATTGTTTTTAACTAATTTTTCCCAACTACTCTGAGATCTTGGAATACTTTATCGACTGTCTTTATGGAAAACATTCCAGAATAAATTTCTTTATTAAAAACAGAAATAACCATGTTCATTCATTTAAGCTCATTAAAATAAATAAATGTATAATCCTCTTTTAAACAAAATCAACAGAAATAGTCCTAGAAAACTAGTCCAATTGTCACATCTTCCCCCTTTGGAAGTAAACACTGTCCTGAATGTTCTATTCCTGGTCAACAAATAGCTCTAGGTATGCCTCATGCATAAATCCTTCATCTTCCCAGGTAGCCTCCTCTGTGCCAAAGTTCTTCCATTGCATTTTAACTTGGGTTATGGCTTGCTTGAGATCGCAATTTCTCTCTGATGGAGAATATGTTGAGGCTCTACCAGAAATTCACCGTCTGGTTCAACCTGCATCCAACAAGGACTTAAGTTAGTAATCATAAAACTATTTCCTTTTAGATGTTTTGTATTCAATAGTATCCTACATGAATTTTTTTCCAATGTATTAGATGCCTCATATCATGCACATATTGTTTCGGTATTGATACATGAAACACGTTGTGCACCCATATATGAATGGGTAATACCAATCGATAGGACATAGGTCCTACTCTTTTCAAAATTTGGAAAGGTCCACAGAACCTAGGATCCAATTTGGCACAAGAAGTCCACCTTATAGTGATTTTATTGGGTTTGATTCTCACATAGACATGATCACCCACTTCAAATTCCCGGTAGGTTTTTTTTTTATCCGCATAAAGCTTATGTCGATCTTGAGTAGCTTTTAGGTTCTGTCTAATCTTCCTTACTTCCAATTCCATCTCAGCCAAATTTTTCGAGCCAAGCATTAATTTGGTTTCTAGACTACTCCAGTTAATGGGAGTGCAACACTGTCTCCCGTATAAGGCTTTGAATGGACTCATTTTAAGAGACTCTTGGTAACCATTATTGTACGTGAATTCTACCATATGTAGATAATATTCCCATTTTGTAGGTTTTTTCATTACATACATGCACAACATTTCTAGGATTTGATTTACTCGCTCAATTTTTCCAGCCATCTCTGGATGATAAGGAGTGTTGAAATTAACTTGTGTTCTCAATCCAATAAATAGTGCCTTCCAAAAGGCTGATGTGAACTTCACATCCCGATCCGAGATGACTGTTTTTTGGATGCCATGCAACCTAAAAATTTCTCCCATGAAAATATTTGCAATTTGCACCATTTTGTAAGTGGACTACATAGGTATAGAGTGGCCTTCCTTTCTCAGTCTATCAACCACCACCATTATGGAATTATTATGCCTTTTTTTTATCTTGGTAGACCAGTAATAAAATATAATGATATAACCTCCCATTTCCATTCAGGTATAAGTATGGGCTACAAAAATCCTACTAGATATTGATGCTCCACCTTAACATGTTGACATTCTAGACATTTGTTTAAATATTCAGCAATATTCTTCTGCATATCGGGCCAAAAATAAAATTTCCTTATTGTTGTCAGCATTTTCTGGTATCTCGGGTGTCCAGAATAATTATTGTGGTGATATTCATTCAAGATCAGCTCTTTCAAACATATCTGATTTAGAATATAGAGTCTTCCTTTAAAAGTTAAAACTTGATCCTTTCTAATCCCATAATCCGATGATTTTTCCTGTTTTTCTACTTCATTTGCTTGCTACCATAGGAATAGGTATTCAGGATCTTTCTCATATTCTTCTTTTATATGAGCCTGAAATTTAAATTCGACTTGATTAAAGTAGATTTAATATACAAAATGCAGTATTCTGCTCAAGGCGTCAGCCACACGATTTTCTTTGCCTTTAACATGCTGAACGTCAAAATAAAATTCACTTAAAAAATCATTCCACCTTGCCTGGCGAGCATTTAAATCATCTTGTTTAAAATAGTTGGCTAAACTACTATGATCTGTCTTCAACACAAATCTCTTTCCCAATAAGTAGCATCTCCACACCCTGAGTGCATGAACTATTGCTGTCAGCTCCAAATCATAAGCTGAATATCGTTTTTCATGCTCCTTTAAATTTCTTGGCTCATAGGAAATAACCATTCCCTCTTGGGATAATATTTCTCCCACTCATTCCTTACAAGCATCGGTGCATACTTCAAATTCATTTCTGGGGTTAGCTACCCTCAACACCAAGGCAGTAGTCAGAAAGTGTTTTAACAATTCAAAACTAGCCTTACATTCGTTGGTCCATCTAAACACCTTTCCGTTCCTCTGCAGAGATGTAATAGGAAAGGAAATCTTCGAGAATCCTTCGATGAAACATCTATAATATCCAACGAATCCCATAAAAGAAGGGATATCTACCACGTTCTGGGGTACTAGCCATTCCATGATAGTATTTATTTTCTCAGGATCTACTGCTATTTCTTTAGCATAAATGACATGGCCTAAGTATTGTATTTTTTCTTTTAAAATGTCACATTTGCTGAACTTGGCATACATATGATGTCTCCTCAAAATCTCCAGCACTTGCCTTAAGTGTTCCTTGTGCTCTTGCATGGTTCTTGAATATATCAATATGTCATCAATAAACATAAGAACAAAATTGTCCAAAAATGGGTGAAATATGCCATGCATCAGACTCATGAATGTTGTTGGCGCATTGGTTAAGCCAAACAATAGTACCACGAACTCATAATGCCCATATCGGGTGTGAAAGTTTGTTTTGTAAATTTCCTCATCTTTGATTCGAATATGGTGATATCCATACCTTAAGTCTATCTTTGAAAATATAGTCACTCCCTTCACTTGATCAAATAGATCATCTATACGTGGTAGCAGATATTTATTCTTGACTATCAATTTTTTGAGCTGCCTGTAATCCATGAACATTCACATGGTTCCATCCTTCTTCTTTACGAATAACACCGATGCTCCCCAAGGGGATACACTTGGTCGAATCAACCCCTTATCCAATAGTTCTTGTAGTCTCATTTTCAATTATGCTATCTCATGTACACTCATCCGATATGGTTCTCTTGAAACTGGTGTTGTACCAAGCATTAATTAGATAGTGAAACCAATGTCTCTTTTTGGAGGTAAACCTGGTACATTTTATAGAAATAAATCCATGAAATCCTATACCACTGGAATATTTTCTAGCACAGGAGTTTTTTCCTTAGATTTAGAAAATCCTACTTGGATGGCATAAATTTGGCATCCTTTTCTGATGCATTTACTCAACTGAGATGTTGTGATGGGACTTAATTGTAAAGGTTTCTTATTTCCTTGCAATTCTTGGCGTGTCCCATCGTACGCTCTGATGTATATGATATTTTCCTTACAGTCTAATAGAGGCCAGTGTTTTTCTAACGAGTCCATACCTAGTAGTATGTCATAGGATCCTAAAGGTGGAATATTCAGTTCTATGTTTAACTATTGTTTTCCAATTTCCAAAGAAAAATTTGGAACCTTGGCACAAACTCTTCTCTTTTCCCTAGTAGCTAGCTGTACTAGCCATGGGTTTTTGAATTTTTGGCTTTGAAAGTTACAATTTTCTACTATTCGGGGGTTTACATAATTTAAACTCGCACTAGGGTCAACCAGAATAGAAACAATTTATGAGAATAACTTACCTTATTGTTCTATCATTGTTGGCTGGTAGTCTGCTTTTTGGTCTTCTAGAGCTACATTAATTTTGGGTATATTTCGAGCCACATCCCCTACCATAGAGGCTTCTTGTAGGTTAGCTGTTGTTTCATTTCTTCAACGCTGAGGGCAGTTCTTGTAATAATGTGCCTTGCCACACCCCCAACATTGTAGGGGAGGTTTCTGGGCTGGTCCATGTTCTGGATTACCTGAAGACTCTACGGGTTGCTCTTCTATAGTCCATTTTGTTCTCTGGTGATTTCTCTAAAACTGATTAATTACTAATTTCTTGCTGAATTTTTGAAATTACTAGACCTGGTATTTTTATAATTTGAATTATTTTTCCGTCCTTTATTTGTCGGCCAGTTTCTGTGTATTTGTCCTTTCGCCTTGGACTATTGATAACACATTCGTTTTTTTCGAATTTCCTCGTCCATTATCCTTGGATTCATGAATTCGATTCTTTTCTTCATGTGAGCAAGTAGGCTTTTGCAAAACTGTTGAACCTTAGCCTTCTTGTGTCTCAGGTAAGGCACATATCTTAATAAGGATCTGAAATTAGTTATGATTCATCCATTGTCATATGCCTCAATATTAAATCATGGAATTCCTGAGATTTTTCCATCATAGAAACGTTTTGTTAAATTCTTATCTTTGAAATATTTCTGGAATTCGTCCCATGTCACGTTCTGGTCTTCGACACTTCGAACATTTTTTACTTCCTCCCATCACAAAGTAGCTTTCTCCCTCAACTGATAAATATCCAAACGAGATTTGAGGTTACTGCTATATTCATAGACCTGAAAGTACTTTTTCATATTAATTAACCAAGCCTCAACCACTTCTTCGGCTTCTCCATCAAAAGTGGGTGGTTTGATTTTTCGAAACTCACCCTTTAGTTCCACTTTTTGTTTCTTTATTTCTTGCTGATCTGACACATTTCCAGATTCAACTTCATTATATATATATTTTTTAATTTATTTGTTGTGAATAATCGACTCCCTTCTATTCTTCATTAGTTTTTCATTATCGTTCATTTTCTCCCTAAGTGTCCCTTTCAAGACTAGGTTGCATTATTCCTTGATTCTGCCTGTCATAAAGGCTTTTGCGTATCCTTTCATGTTCTTGAATTGGTGTTTCATTGTCTCCCCTTACCCAGACAATTTATTCTTGTAGCTTATGCATTGTCTTTCTTTGTACTTATTTGATGATGTTGTTCCTCGAGTAATCTACTGGTCTGTTGGTGTTGGTCTACACTCAGCTGTATCCACATTTCTGGCTTCATTTCAGTATTGGTTTGGGGTTTAGTTTCCCCCACATTCCTGGGTATTTGATGCATCGATTCCCTTCTCATTATGTCCTTTCTACTTTCCGCACACAATTTATGTGCAACGATTATTATTTAAATGACCCATTTGAGTCCCAGCGTATGATTGTCGATCTAATACCACTTGTAACAACTATATATATATATATATATATATAACCACTTCTACCATGATTTACGAGTGATTTTGGATTTTTTAAATATTATTTAACACCAACGCTATGAAAATTCTGCTTTATTACTGTATGCCTAAATGACATTATTGAATTTTCATAAAATAATTTTACATAAATCCTTATCACTCAATGTATAACCGTATACACATTACAAGGCTTGTCAGTCGATGCATTAATTATTTAACCCTATGCTATGACTAGAATAATGTTCATTTTATATGGTAAGCCCGCAGGTCTGTGAGTCCTGATCTATCGAATCAATACTCTGATCTTTACAGTACATTTGAATAGAGATTTGATTGGAATTATTAACCAAACTTTGTGAGGTTTTAAATGATTTGGGATTGGGAAAATATGTGTTGTACCACGTATATCTTTCCCGCTACACTTATCTTGTTTACATCCCATTTATGAGACATATGTCAACCCTTTGCCCGTTGGATCTATGGTAAGGAATCGACGTTGGAGGTTGATTGGTCCTGTGTTAGGGTATTGACCACCCTTCCAACCCTAACTATTTCATTCATTCGGTACTCACGAGGTGGTAGACACTTGCTCTGCAATTCCTCTGCCGCCATTGCTACTGTTACCTTCATTCTTACTTGCACCTTTGGCAATCTTGTATTCTCTGCATCATATACTCAGGTAATTCGATGAATTTTTCATTTTATGACATTTAGACGGTGAATACGCTATCTGTCTACTGATTTAATTTGTGTTTTCTTGTATCTGTAACATTTTAAGCTCATTCCTCATCTTTTTATTCTTAACATGCCCTCCATTTTTTTGTTCAAGGAATATTTTCGGGTGTTTATGTTTGTAGTTCAGCTGTAATGTAAATATGTTGATGTGAGTTCCAGGTTTCCATTCACCAGAGACCTCCTTGACTTCAGCAAACCCCATGTGAGGTAAATTAACACCCTATCACGTTTTAATAGGTATTAACTTGCTCCTTTGTCAATTATGTGGTTTGATATTTGAATGTTCATTTTGTCTGAAGTTGCGCAGAGTTATGACATTGAATCTCCCCCTGAATTCATGGTTGAGGTAAAATATGTCACGCCCCTGATTTAATCATTAATATTTTGTTATTACTTACAGGTTGAGGTTTTTTTAAATGTAAACCCTAAGTTCCCTTATGGATCTCTTTGTAGGTATGGTCTCATTTCTTGCCATAGCTAATCTTGCATATCAGTAGTTGTTCCGTCTTCATAATGTCGTTTATCATCATTGACATAGGTACAAGGGTCCTCAAGCTTGGTTGTTGACTTTAAATGAAGTCTCCCTTTTATGCTCTCTGGAACTAACTTCCGAGGTTCACAGCACCAACTCTCATTAATGATTTAGTAGTTATGTTCTGAATTCCTCTTTTGGTGTAATTACATTGGGCTTCGCCCTGTTTTAAAGGATATGTTAATGGTATAAACTTTCCCATTTCGAAAATTATTTTGGTTATATGTAAAATACTCTTGGGCCAAACTCTAAGATGAATTTTTTGTGCTTGATAAGTGTATTATTTTGTATATCACAATATTCTTCCTATTAAGTAGCTACCCTGCTAATTTATTTTCAGCACAGAGCCTGGTCACATCTATTGTAATTTCTTTCTTTTTGGTTATATATATATATATATATATATATTCAGAACTCTGAATTTTGTATCGACATTTATACTCATTTATGTTTTCTCAGTACATATACAAATTTTTTGTCTATTAATCGTTATCTACAATTTTCTATGATTTCTCCTTCCTGCATGGTATGATTTTCCTTTTTTTTTCAATAATATAATTTTGTACAGAGTTTAGTTCTTATGTTGCTTGTATTTATAACCAGTAAGAAATACAAATATTTTGGTCATATATCGTTCTGTCAAAATTAGCATTTTTAAATGCTATGAGAAACTGATATTGATTACTTTATTCTTTTTCTATTAGCGAAATTCCTATGCTATAGTTAACTATATAAGCTGATGTCCAGACCATCAATTTTTTTGTGTTACTTATGTAACTCTTTGTCTATGTATAGCATAAGATAGCGTAATGAAATGACCTGTTCTGTCCATAGTATATGCTCTTGACTAAACTAACAGTTTCTACATTAATACAGATTTTATAGTTTGTTTCGATGTGTTTTTTTCTCTATTTAAATTCTATAACTAGTCTTTTCTTATAAAAAAGGGTCTACCCTATTTCAGAGGATGAAGTATAGCATTAAATCTGTACTAACATGTTACTAATAATTCCCTTTTTAACATATCAAAAAAATATGTAACTCAATGGGCATAGTTTCCTATTATTACCTCTATACAAATTCTTATAATAAGACAAGGAATTGATAAACACAACTAATTCTTTTGAATTTAATTTCCTTCTCATTATTTACAGAATCATCTATTTGCCTAACCAGGAAATCATAGACAATTTCCTATTCCTTACTTTCAAGTAGGTTGGTTACTTATCTCACATTGAAATCGCTGATGTTGTCATCCGTACCATGAGAGAGGATATTACCCATACCATGAGAGAGGATATTACGTCCTTGTCACCCCAGAGTAGGGCTTATTTAGTAGTAATTTTGGTAGAGACCTCAGGACCTCCAGTCAAATACTCTTTACTTTCCAGAATTCAAGGTTGCTGAGTTTCCACTGGTTACTGCTCTAGATTGAATCTCTCCCTTCAACCTTCTAATTGTTTTTCCTTCAGTCATAGAACCCATTTTCTTCACTGGGATGCACCTTTTATCCTAGGAAATAAAAGATAATTGTTTTCAACTACTTTTGCCCAACTACTATGAGATCTTGGAATACTTTATCATCAGTGTTTATGGAAAACATTTCATAATTAATTTTTTTATTCAAAACATAAATAACCATATTCATTTATTTAATTTCATTAAAAAAAATAAATGTATAATCCTCTTTTAAAAAAAATCAAAGGAAATAGTCTTAGAAAACTAATCTAACTATCACATCATCGCTGTAGCTTGTGCTTTGTGTGTACTTGTTTACCTGTTATGCATGTCATGGCTGACATGACCATGGAGCATGGTATTGGTACGTTTGTTTCTCAACTGGAGCATTAATAAGACAATATCCCAAGAAATAAGACTTTCTTCATGGAAATCAAGTGGGCGAACCACAAAACGAAATGTAGTTAATCGACATGCTAAAAAGAAAGTCTGACCCTGGGTGTTAGACAAGCCTCAACTCTTTCCTCGGTGGTCGCGAGAACATCCACATCATGTAACTCTGTAACTCTTTCCTCGATGGTGGTATCGTAGCTAGAACATCCACATTATGTATAATTTCAAGCCAATCATATATGGCTTTAATAACTTGTAACTGGGTTTAGAATTTTAAATTTATCTTTGGTCTCTAAGTGAAAAATTAGAGAAAAAAAAATGGTGAAGGGATTTTGAATAAGTAAATTCTTGAGTTTTTCTTTCCATTGTTATACAAAAATCAAATTTATAACAATGAAGTGATAGGTCTGAAGAAATTTATTTTCAAGAAATCAAAATAATTTATTAGTTTAATTATTACAATAATCTAAAAATTTATAAAAACAAAAAAACATATTTTTTTTATATAGTAGGAAAACTTATCATAACTCACTTATTGCCAGAAAAAATATATATTGTATAAATAAATTAGTTTTCAATATTTTTTAATTTAAAAAAAAACAATTTCTCAAAATTTTTTATCAAAAATTAACTAAAAAATTAAAATTAAAATCTCCATTGTATATATAAAATTGTTTAAAGGTTTTGCAGCAAGGATTTTTTACGTCCCAAAAATAACTGAATTTTATGCAAATAAATAAGTTAATACGTTTAACACAGGTTATCACAAACAAGCAAACAAAATCAGTTAAAATAAAAAAAATGCACTATAACACAATAAATTCTGATTTCTATATAAGGATATTTAAAGCAAATCATAGAAAAAAATAACATAAAATACATACATTAATGTATAAGTGCGATATAGAGATATTTAATAACTTCAGAAGAAATAAATAAATTAATAAGTTGATAAATACATAAGTGCGATTCAAAGCTATAGAATACATGATTAGTTAAAAAAGAGAAAATTATAAAAAAAATTAATAAATACGTAAATCTTTTAATAACAAAAATAAAGTGAATCCCCTTAATTTATTTTACAAAGACATTTGAATTATTTTTTTTGAATCCCATTCATTTACTTTACCAAGACATTTGAAAAAAAATGTATGTTAACGAGTTTTATTTAAAAATACATATCCACCATAATACATAAGAATGTTGTGACTCAAAAAAATTATTTAAAAGAAAATAAAAAGTTATTTATAAGGTTATTAATGTTAGAAAAAAATTATAAATATTTACTTTTTATTTGAGATTAATACTATTTATGACAATTTGCCGTAAGCATCATAGTTGTCATATTGATTTTTTTTTTATTATGTTGAATGTGCATATTTGTCATGTTGAATGTGTAATGTAAGCTTTTTAAAGTAAAATTTTAAAAATTATATAATTTTAAATAATATTAAGTAAAATAATACCCTCCTATAATCATGAAATGTCAATGCAATATCGAATTTCCGAGAGAGAATACTCCTGACTCGCCTCCCTTCAATCATACAATCAATACATAACAAAAAGAGCATGCCACCAATTTTTATATATAAAATTTAATTATATTGAAGTAGATAATATTTTTTTATTAATTAAATATGTATATATTTTTATATATGATTTAAAATATAATATAATATTATATTTCTTACATGCTTAATGTGTGTTTGAGTGATTGTCATCTAGAGTCATTTAAATCATCAAAATTATTTAAGGATCATATCCAACCTAAATGGCGCTAACACTCAACCTAAATGGCACCAACCATTGGTATGGCTTTCAACTACTGAAATTTTCACCACCAGTAAATGCCTTAACACAACACCTTGTCACTATAAACAATATAATATAATATTATTATATTATATTACATTATATTATATTATATTATATTATAAATTCTACTATAAATTATAAATGATAGTTAGATTTGAAATATAATTTTATTATTATTTAATATAGATATTAAAATATTTTATTTATGACTTGTTAAAATATTTTAATATTTTTAATAATTTTTTATTAAATATTACATGTAAAATAAACATAGAATGAATTTGACATTATGCAATATCACTAATATTATTACATGTAATCTCTCAACTTCATAAGGTAGTGAATGAGTTAATGAATTATTATTTATTTATTTTTCAATTACTGTATCTCTCTATATAAAGTTGATTTAGAATTAAGTTTAAAATATGTATATATTTTCATATGTGATTTAAATTGTAATATAATATTATATTTCTTACATGCCTAATGTATTTTTGAGTGATTGTCACTTAGAATCATTTAAGCCATCAAAATCACCTAGGAATCACAACCAACCTAAATGGTTCTAACACTCAACCTACATGGCACCAACCCTTAGCATGACTTTGAACTAGTGATATTTTTACCACTGAGTTCCTTAACACAACACCCTGTCACTATAGACAATAATAATAATATTATATTATATTATATTATATGTGTTGGACATTTGTTCAATGTTCCCCGTGTGTTTCGCAACAAGGACTAACCACCTCTTGTGGATCCTAACTCTGGAAATTGTAGCGAAGACTAATGTCTGCGGTTTTTGGTCTAACAGTAATCGTGATTCCAACAATTGGTATCAGAGCGACAGGTCTTGAGTTCGAAGCTCACTCGGCTCGCATTGGGGGGGAGATTGTTGGACATTTTTTCAACGCTCCCCGTGTGTTTCGCAACATGGACTAACCGCCTCTCGTGGATCCTAACTTTGGCGATTGTAGAAAAGACTAACGCCTACGGGCTTTGGTCTAATGAAAATCGTGATTTCAACAATATGAAATTATAGATTATATTATATTATATAAATGATATTTATATTTGAAATATAAAATTATTTTATTTAATATAGATATTAAAATATTTTATTTATGATGTGTTAAAATATTTTTATATTTTTAATAATTTTTTAGTAAATATTACACGTCAAATAAACATAGAATGAATTTGACATTATGTAGTATCAATAATATTATTACATGTCATCTCTCAACTTCATGAGTTAGTGAATGAATTAATTAAAAGTAAATTATTATTTATTTATTTTTCAATTATTTTATTGCTCTATATAAAGTTAATTTAGGATTAAGTTTAAAATTGAAGATTTTATTTGTGGTTGACATTGATTTTTTTTATTATTACTATTTTTTAATTTGTTAATGTAAGTATTATTTTTTTAATTTTAAATGTAACATTACATAACAATATCTCCCAAGAAGTGCTCTACAACCAAATATGAGAGATATTGTCATGTTAAGTTAAATTTAAAAATAATAAAATAATACAAAAAAAACAATATAAACTATAGATAAAATTATTCAATATTCACGGTGGTGATGAAGGAGTCTATCACCTATACAATTACCTATACAATTATAAGATGACTAAAAATGAAAAACACTTCCTATGGATTATGCATCTTATTGTCACATTCTACTTAGTTTTCAAAATACTTATCAAGTTACAATTTCTTTTAAAAAATTTTAAGTTAGTAAAACTATAGTGATCTATGTCACTTCTTTTTAAGTCTAGAAATAAAATGTTAAGGAATTCCAATTATTCTCTTATCTTCTTCATGGCTAATAAATTATAGAGATTTTAGAGGACATTATGTCATCATCATATACAATATTATAAAATAAATCACTTTTCATTATTTACATTCTTAATATAATAATGATTATAATTTTTTTCTATTTCACAATGAACTTTCAAATTATATATTCACAAATTTGTTTTTAATTTAATAATTTAAACATAATGTTTCTTTTAAATTAATTATGAAAAAAAGAATAAATCATTTAAATTAGGATTAATCTTTATTTATAATACATTATTTTTTAATATATTTAATTATATTATTAATTTCTCTCAAATTATATATGATTGGTTTATTTAATGATATTAACCATCTTTAATAATTTTATCCAACATTATTATTTTTATACTATCATTTTTTAAATTGATTTGATTGAAATTTAATACCGTGTTAGGAAGCTTTTTATCATAAAAATAATTTAAATACTTTAATTTTTTGATCGACTTTACAATTAATATTATTTGAAATCTAACCAAAATTTTATTAGAATTGATTTAATTTAATTTTTTTTTAATGGTACTTTTATGTATTTTTATAATATCATTTATTAAATTAAATCAAGAAATGTTTTAATCTTCAAAACAAAAATATAAATACTTAAACTATATACCTTATCATTTAACTATTTTATATTTACATATTAAATATTTTATTATAATTATATTTAAATAACTAAAACCCCACTAAATAATAGATGGAAATTATAATTTAAAAAATAGATAAAATTATGAAGAAAATTCAATTATATATATAATTAAATTAAAATTTTAAATCATTAAAATTTTATAATTTTTAATCATTAAAATTTTATAGTCATTTTTGTATTTTAAAATTTTAACATATAAATTTATATGTTTTAAAGTCTATGTAGAATTGGTTTTTTTCCGTTTTATGAAATTTAATATTGAAAGTGTTATTATTATTATTTTAAGTTGCTAAAGTGAATCTTTTTAAGTTATTGGTTTAATAATTATATATAAAATTTTTAAATAATATTTATTTTGGTAAATTTTCTATTAATGATATATCTTTTATAATTTATTAGTATATAAATTTATTTTATGAAATTTAATATTGAAACTATTATTATTAACTTTTTAAGTTGTTAAAGTGAACCTTTTTAAGTTTTTTAGTTTAATGATTATATATCAAATTGTTAAATGATATTTATTTTGGTAAATTTTCTATCAATGATATATCTCTCTAATAATATATATATATATATATATATATATATATATATATATATATATGGGGATTTGTAACATACACCATTGACTTCACAGGGAAATGTAAGGAGTTAAATTTTTTTTTATACAAGTTACTCATTTTATAAATAAGAATACTAAACTCCTTAACCTTTATCAACCTCCATTACAGTATATTAACATAATACTATATGAGTTAACCATCCATTCATCTCATTACTCATATAGTCATCACATAATTGCCATTATGAACATCATAACAAGAAAGGAATCAACCTCATCATCTGGACACAATAATCAATCACATCATTGAACACCAATATAGCCTGGAAACCCCGTAGGGTGAAAACCAGCAAACGTTTAATTTTTATTATTAAACGCTCGTGAGGGTGTTCAGCCCATCACTCAATGGCTTATAAGGGAGACCATCCCTTAACCATCGTTTATATAATCTTACAAGGAAATATGCAAATATCTAGCTTAAAGCCATTACAATAAATATGATACCATTTACCCTCTGGTCTTCATATCTTCAGATCTTCACATCTTGGTGGCATGGATGTACCTACAATAGACCATCGTACATTGGACCTTCCTGCAACTCGTACTCATCTGCATGAACATTAGTCAATTTCCTACCACCAAGACAAGCATAATTTCCCTTTGTACATGAAAATCATAATATTCCTTTGTACCTGTCACCATCATTCCCTGCTATGATAGTTTCAACATAAAATGATGTCAATATTCATAAAGTATTAACCAATCATTTCACATATCTGTACTATAGTAGTTTCTCCATCTACTCATGTATATTCATGACAAGTAAGTAAAGTACCTTGTTGTTCGCTCTTTAACAAACCATACCTCATATGTGTTGGTTATAAGTCATCACAATAACTAATGCTTCTGTTGCATAAGCACACATTCCTGCAAGACAATGGATACATCTCCTAAGCCTTTCTTTAAAATAAACTGATACATCAGTTAAGATATTTATGCATGTGTTTTACATAAATTTAGTCAAAATAGCTAACCCTTAAGCTATTACTTTTAGGGCATGGATTGCAAGGTATCATAACATTTGTTTCTTCCATGTATGCGAATGCATACGATTCCAAAAGACTCTCCCTAATGGAGTTCTTACACAACGAAGCACATAACCTCCTTCACGAGTCTTCTCAAAGAAAATCTAAATACTAGTGAGCATGTAAAAATATGTAAAAATAGGCAATTAAGAATATAAATATATGTCTCATTTTCAAGATTATACTAATAATCATATTCAATGTAGTGTTAATACTACAAGCTATCTTTCTGCATACAAATATGTATATTATTTTTCAATAGAAGTTAATACATATGTTGCATGTATATGCAAGATCTTCCTCCAAAAAGGAATTTAACATCACATTCATGATAATATGAAATAATCACTTAGTTTATTCATCTAAGGAATAAACTGATTAGTTCCTTTAACCATGAATTTATTAAATAACTTAACTTTACCAACATCATGGTAATTTATTCAAGGATTTATTAAATAACTAATATTTGCAAACACCATGGTAATCTACCCATGGTTTTATGAAATAATTAATCTCCATCAACACCATGGAAAAACTACCCATGGATTTATGAAACTATCGATGGATTTATTAATTAATCTTTACCATTACCATGGTAAACTATCCATGGATTATTAAATAATTACTATTTAACAAAAATTGTAATATTTTCAAGCCAACATATACTCGGCTTGCAATGATAAACAAACCATCACAAACTACTGAAAATTAATGGTTGGTCTATGAATCATGTAAGTAGGATTTAACGCCAAAGGTGGGCAAGCAAAAGCTTATACATAGGAAGAAGTGGCTACCATAACTTGATACTGATCCAAAGTTTTTCTCCTTTCAATGTCACTAATTGAACAAGCCGTGTATAAATCCCTCTATGAGCTACATTTGGCCTCCTTTATTCATAAAAAGATCAACCGAACCAGTGGAAGTTCTGTTCGCCTTGGTGATTATCTTATACTAGAGGGTTATCTTTGAAGAAGTTTATGCAGCGAGGGGCAACCTTGTGTTGTTAACATGGCTGTATGTTAGCCCAAGGAAACAACATGGTGTGGATTTAAGGTCAGGATGCATCTATGCTTATAAACCTAATTCACGCGACATATCTCCTCCACAGCTAGCTATAAAAGAAGTTTCTATTATTTGTATTTTCTAATACTATTTTTTTTTGCAGAAAAATTGTATGATATATAATCTATATTTATATCTTTCTTCTCACAAGAAAAAGGATTACACAACAAAAATTAGCAAAGATTACTTTAATCACTTTACCAATCATCGAATTGAGCCACATGTTAAACATAATTATTTAACTGCAATGCAACTTAAAAATAGACTGACCACACAAAGAAAACGTTCAGAATTTCTTACCACTTGAACGAGTTGGGTATGCGGCAGGAGCCAAACATTGAACCTTCCAATTCATTTCTACAACAATCCCTGTAGAATCCGGCAAGAACAAGAGGAAGCTTACATTAGACCCTGCCGCTCATGGCATCCTCGATGGAGCACTAGAAGTGATAGTAGAAGGGAACAATCGATGATGAGAGGCAACCCTTTAAGAAGAGATGCAAAACTGGAGCACGGGTAGGGTATAATGTCACTGACAGCGGCAAACAGAGTGGGAATGATTACCCATAAGCAACGTCTACAATCCCCATTATTCGTTCATAATTTCTATCGCACAAATTACATAGATGACACCGGTCCACTGTTTGAAAGGTAGTTTCCAGAAATTAGAAGGAATGCCAATGAAAGCAATGATGGGTTGCGACTGCCATAATGACGCAATATCAATGAAATCATAGAGAGGAATACCATTTCATAGATATAAGGAAAATAAAAACTCGAACTCGCACACAGTTTGCTGCTGTAAATACGCATGGCAAAGTGCAAGAAGGAAGATCAATTACTCCCGAGATCTTCCATGAATAAAGAATACAAAAGTCGTTATGAATAATCCGTTTTACATAAAACAGTTTCTTGATTTTCTTGATGCAACTGTCTTTATAAATCATGGTAAAAACTGTAAATTACAATAGTTTACGTGGGTGTTACAGGATTATATTTAAATATAGTAACAAATTAAATATAATTTAATTAAAATTATTAAAATATAGTATAATTGAAGTAATAAAATATAAGAAAAAATTGGCTATAAATTTAAATTAATAATAAAAATAATATAATTGAGTGATAATATTTAAATTCTATTTTAAATATATTTTTATGGGATATTAAGAAGATTATATTTTGGTTATCTTCTCCAACTAGGTCCAAAACCTTGCTAGTACCATGATGAGTTATAATGTCTTAAATATTGTTATACTGACATTGAGCCTTGTGAACTCTATAGTATACATGTGGATTTGGCTTGGTACCAACAACCCACTTTAAAGAGATGTTGATTTCCTTCCTCCATAAAAATAGAAAATGAAAAAGAGTATAGATATATTATTTAATTCTTTATTATGAATCAATTTCTTTATATTTCAAAAATTATCTATTGAGAAATTTAATACTTTTTATGTTTGATAAATCTAAATTTAAAATGAATATATATAGTTTTATTTACTTTATATTTAATTATCACATAGAGTTAAGTGTGTGAAAACTGCATTTAATGATAACTAGTTTTTTTTTGTCTTAAGTTAGACTATATATATTATATTATACAAGGCAAAATATTACATATCTCTTCCTTTGGACTTGGCAAGACAATTCCGAAGGGAAGTATCAAGAGCTTGAAACTAGAATAAGGACTGCCCCAGTAGGGGAAGCCAGTCCACCAGTAGCACAAAATAAACGCTGCCCAAAATGGGAAGCCAACATACACAGTAGTGAAATTTAAACTGAAACCTGATAGCTAAGTCTTTCAAAACATGTTTAAACTAGAGAACGCTACAAAAAAACTAGAAAGAGAGAAGAGCACCCTGAAAATGAAACTAGGGTGGACCTTCATTCTTCTTGCTAGAGTTGGGGTCTTCCTCCTCGATCCTGCAAACATAGAAAGAGTCATCATCCTCCTTGCTAGGCACGTGGCTAGTGGCTCAAAGCCGTGGTGACCCTGGAGTGTCTGGACGTTTAGAGGTGGCAGCAAGCTGACTGGTGTCCTCATCCTTATCTCCTGCATCGCTATTTGAACTTCAACCATCACTGGAACCCAAATTGTTTTTGGTGTAATGGATGCTGCTGGAGGCACTTTGCACATGTAGAGCTTTCATATTGCGAGGGATGAAGGTTGGCTCTGGCGGGATGGTCAACTTGCGCGGTCGGGTTTTGGTCTGAATGCTTGAGGAAGGTGGAGGGGAGACATGGAGCTACAAGGATAGTTGAGTGGAGAGACTAATAGGGTCGAGCTTGCTCAGCCCCTCCCAGCCCACAGAAATATTTAGTTCCCTGTCCATGGCATTCGATAGAGGTGGTCTGGAGGGGAGGCCGCAACCTACAGCTCTTCGAAACCACATACGGTGACTCCTAGGCATGACAAACGAACGAACAAAGGTGAAATATAGGGAGGGAGCGCTTGAAAGCATAGGAGAGGAGTTTCCACCACTTGAGAATGCCGTGGGAAAGCTGTGAAAGGGCTGAGCAAGGCCAAGAGCTAGGGGTTGAAAGGAAGAACGGGAGGCTTGCATAGATAACAGGAGGGAGAGCTGAATGGAGGCCAAATGAGCATGGGTAGTAGGCTTAATAGCCATGGTGATGGAATCAAGAGCCCTTAATGCTCTGCAGGAGGACGACGTCACAATGAAGGGTGTGTTGCGCGAAATTAAGACCAACTTGCTTAGGAATTTAACGTTGGACAAGCGACCATGTGCGGACACGTGGGATGGATAGTTGTCCAGCCACATGGCACCCAGGTGGCCCCTTCGATCACTACAAGGCACCCACATCCAGGTAATGATAGCTAGTTGTTAACTAGTTAAAAGACATTTTAATTATTTATTTTAAGAAAAGGCTAGGACTATTAATGTTTTGGTGCATAATTTATTTTCATTATTGATTAATTATGAATAATAAAATCAGTTATGGAAAGTGATTCCATAAAAAGTAAAAAACTCATGATAAATTTTTTCCAAGAACTGAAAGGTGGTTGGACAGTTTGGAACAGTTACCCGCTTCTCTGAGGATAAGAGACTCATTTCAGTGAGGAGTGGGGGTTTTGTTCAGAGACTAAGAAAAGAGTGGAAATTTTTCCTGAGTTGGTAGAGACCAGTGGAAAAACACTCAGTGTCTTGAAATATTCTGGTACTGACTGGACTTGTGGTCCTGAGGTCACAACAGAATTAAACTTTCAACCTGTACCTTTCAGTGGAAGCACAGGGGAAGAGCAGGATGTCATTGCCTCTCTTGAAGGTTGGGGGAACATTATCAACAGTAAATAATCTCAGATAATTACTGATTCTGTTCAGAATTTGAAGTTTACAGAAAAGGTATCATAAGATTTATACATAGACGTGTGTTACCTAATTATTTATTATAAGTTGTGATGTGAATGGTATAAAGAATTGTTGGAAAGAATTCAGAAAAAAATTAGTAGAGAACTTCTGTAGGATAAATTCTGAGAATAGTTAAACTATTTGTAAATGAAACACTGTTTATTGCAGAAGAAATCTTGAAATAATTACATAAAATAAGTACTATTTTATTTGTGGGATAAAATAATGATGCAATACAAGTAAAAACTATTGCTAGTCAACCCAGAAAACTAGCAGTGCAATGTATTAAACCTGCTGCATAAAGACGTAGAGATTTTATATAATGTGGAACATAATATATATAAAACTAGAATTTTAGTACAAGAAAAGAGGTTAATAGAACCTCGATGTTAAAATGTGAATTAACCTCCAACTCTTTTAACATTTAATTATGAAGGTTGTAAACCATTTCTGGGTTCAAACTAAGTCCTAAAGGAGTATACTGTCAAATCTGAGTATGAGGAAAATTACTCAACCCGGATTTAGTCATTGCTCCAGTGTAAATAAACACGGATAAGAACCTAGGTGGTCTGGTCACCTATACCCTAGTAAAGATTTAATTTTAGTATGGAAACCCTTGAGATAGAGAAGAGAAAATAACTGTGTAAATGAATCAAATATTTACATAAAGTACACTAAGTAGAAGATATGCGGGCCGATCGGAGGCTCAAACCCTATGATAATCAAGAAAACAGTACCATACTTCATTATAAAAAGGAAATATTACACTGTATAAAAAACCCTAATATTTCTTTATTGGGTATAACCAATGAAACGTACAAGGCCGAATCCGACAAGTATATGCTGAACAGTTGGCAAGCATCCAACTATTAGTCTATTATGTATATTTATTTTAAAATGAAAATTACTCTGAGGAACCGAGAGGCGAGACATGATAGATAAAACAAACATTTATATACTGTATAACCAAATAGTTCATGTGCATGGAAAGAAAAGCTTTGAATGAATAACATTATAACAAAAACTTCTCTTCACAAATTCCTATATAGTGCAAAAGATTTCAAATAAAATCCAAAATGAAAAAAGAGTTCAACCATAACATAACATAGGGTTCATCGTAAAATTTTTTCTCAGTTCTTAAGCCCTCATGAAACCCTAGCTCTAAACATAGGGAGTATTAAACAAGGAAACTATGTTGAAGCTCATTATTTTAGAGCAGAGTTGATAAATCCAGGAGTTGAGCTTGCAGACCAAACTAAGGTCGACAACAAAATACCTGGATTTTCAAATGGGCAACGATTAGTCTAGAATCCAATTAAAATAACAACACAACCAACTTTGGAAAGAGTTACCTGAAAATAAACACAAGCGTAAATGAGTTAACTGAGAAAACAAAATCTGGATAGGAATTTGGAAATGAAAACTTTGAAAAGAAAACTAGACTTCCAAGATATCATTACACCTATAAACAAGCATATCATCGACCCGAGCTTCCTAATCATGAAATTTTTTTCAAGTACCCAAACAGTAGAGGTGAGGGTCACGATATTAAACCAAGTTAATCACCTATAAGGGAAACCTGCAAAAGAAATATGAGTTCAAAGAAAAAAATCTTACCTGTTCAAGAAGTCTACTATTTTGCTGAGGCATCGAGCTTTTGGAAGCATTTAAACCAATTCTGCCACAAGCCAAAGGTAATAAGACCATCCAAGTCAAACCTTGAGAAGAACAGACATCAAATCTAAGAAAGGGTAGAGACATAAACATCCGTCCAAGACTGGCTGCCATGGGTTAACGCAGCAGGCCTCTCTAAGGCATAGCCACACGTGGGCCGCGATAGAGTAGAATGAGGTAAGTGAGCGGGTTTCCAAGGTTTAACCTAGGTCTTCCCACCTTATTCACAATCGTTGATCGAAGGGAGATCATACGAAGTACGTGAATAAAAATGGCTAGCAAATCCCAAGGTTGTTCGTGGATCAAAATATAAAATATAACAATTGGCAAGCCATAAAAGGGATCCGGTTATGTCGATGTCAGAAGTATGCAGACTCTATTCAAGTTGGTACATAAAGTAAATGTTAGGGATGGTGGATATGATATTATTGTTAAAACTTAGATATATGGTTTAAATCCGAACATAATCTAAGATGTACAATGCAGCAAAAGTAAATAGATACAGTCATATTTATACCATAGTACAAGTTAAACTTTCCAACTTTGTAAACGAATATGCATCCAATGTTTTACAATGGTTATCATAGATGAATGTAATTTATTTTTTATTTTTTATTTTTTATTTTTTTTTTTATTTTTTTATTTACTTTTTATTTTTTATTTTTTATTTATTTTTTATCGTAAGTTTTGGTAATTTTGATGAGTGTCACAAGTGGTATTAGAGTAGCGTTCATACGCTGGGACCCTAAAGGTCAACTAACAATTTACGCTGTGTGTATACTGATGCACAGAATATAAGTATAACAAGAAATATCATGAGAAGGGGATCAATGAAACAACCACCCCAGAACATCGGGGAACCCCAAACACAACCATTAGTGAGCCCTGGGATGTGGGTTCAGTTGAGTGTGGATCAACACCGGCAAACAAGTAGACTGCTGGAGGAACATCAACATCAAACCAAAATTTTGTTGAGTATAGTACAGAAACTACAGGAAGAGATGGTGCGAGTTAGAAGCGATAATGAGCGTTTGATGCAAGAGAAAGAAAATATACTTAAGAGCCTGTTAGACAAGTAGAATTAGGAAATGGAACACCCTAATGCTGATAGGGGCATGCAAGAAGGTGATGAACATCAAACAAGGGACAACACCACTGACAAAGTGGAAAGAAGCCCATCCCAGCGAAGCAACAAGAGAAAAAACTACAATGAAGCAGAATTTGGCAATTTGTCGGATCAACAAGAACTTAAGAAGCAGAAAGTGGAGCTTCAAGGGGAGTTTCGAAAAATAAAACCACCAAAATTTTATGGTGAAGATGAGGAAGTGGAAGAGGCATGGTTGATAAACATGAATAGGTATTTTTAGGGTTATGAATACAACAGAAACCTGGAGGCCAGATTGGCCATATATGAGTTAAGAGAGAAAGCCACTCTGTGGTGGGAAGAAGTGAAGAATTTTCGCAGCATTTAGGACCAAGATGTTACCTGGGAATCATTCCAACAATACTTTAAAGACAAGTATTTAACTAAATGTTTCTAAAATGAGAAATCTAAAGAATTTCATGACTTGAAGCTGGGACAGATGACTATGGATGAGTATATCACCAAGTTCACCACCCTATTAAGATATGTTCCATACCTCCGAGATGAAAAGGCTAAGGTACAAAGATTTCTGAGCAGCTTGCCAACACATATGAAGGATCGAATTGAATTTTTAAATCCTAGAACCATGGATGAAGCCATTCATAAGGCATGGATGTGCTATCAGAAGTCCAAGGCTAAAGGGGAGGTTGGAAAAATTTTTCATCCAAGGAAAGGATAGAAAAGTAGCTCAAAGTTCAAAGGTGTCAAAAGCAATAACTTTAAGAATTATACAAGAAGTTCTCTCAGTAAACAAAATTTCAGAAATTATCAAAGAACCCGATGGCCTTCAGAAGAGAATCCTACAGAGGCATCTAGCAAACCTGAGCAAGAGCATGTGACCAAGCCACCTCTACAGTGTTGGGGGTGTGGTGAGGCACACTATTATAAAAAATTCCCATAGCGAGCAAGGAATGGCATAGTTGCAAACTTGCAGGAGGCTTCTACATTAGGAGATGTGGTGTGAAACATTCCTCGTATCAACACAGCATTGGAGGATCGAGAGGCAGATTATCAACTAATAATGATTGAATTAGAAGGTAAATTACTGTCTCAATATGTTTCTGTTTTGGTAGACCCAGGTGCAAGTCTAAATTATGTTAGTCCCAAAATAGTGGAAATTTGTAAATTAAAAGGGCAGAAATTCAAAAACTATGTTAGTCCCAAAAAGAAAGGTAATTGCCAAAAATTCCAAACTGTACTTTGGAAATTTCAGAATAGAAGTTAAACATAGACTTGAACATACTGCAATTAGGGTCCTACGATGTTTTGTTGCGAATGGATTGGCTAGAAAAACATTGGACCTTAGTGGATTGCAAGGAAAAGATCGTTTATTACAGAATTCAAAATGGAACACAAAAGGAGATTCAGGGAATCAAGAAGCCGCTACAACTACGTCTAATTACAACATCCCAAATGCATAAATGTATGAGGAAGGGATGTCAGATATATGCTATTTAGGTGGGATATGTCAATTCCAAGGAAAAAGCACCTATGATGGAAAATGTACCAGTGGTACAAGATTTTATGGATTTTTTTCTAGAAAATATTCCTGGATTACCACCAAGACGAGATATTGATTTCACCATAAAATTAATACCAGGAACATCTCCTGTGTCAAGGGCTCCTTACAAAATAAGTGTTCCAGAATTAATTGAATTAAAAATGCAGATACAGGAACTATTGGACAAAGGTTACATTCGTCCGAGTGTGTCCCCTTGGGGAGCACCAGTGTTGTTCGTGAAGAAGAAGGACATAACCATGCAAATGTGCATGGACTATAGACAACTCAACAAGTTAATAGTCAAGAATAAATATCCTTTACCCAGGATTGATGATTTGTTTGATCAAGTGAATGGGGCTATAGTGTTTTCTAAAATATATTTAAGATCTGGATATCACCAGATCCAAATCAAAGATGAAGACATTTGCAAGACTGCTTTCCGTACCAACTACGGGCATTATTATGAGGCTAATGCATGGTATAGTCCACCCTTTCCTGGATAATTTTGTACTTATATTCATAGATGACATTTTAATCTATTCCAAAAACTAGGAAGAACATAAAGAACATTTAAGGATTGTGCTGGAAATGTTAAGAAAACACCAGCTGTACGCTAAGTTAAGAAAGTATGATTTATTCAAAACAGAAATCCAGTACCCATGCCATGTAATTTCAGCAGAGGGTATTTTTGTTGATCCAGAGAAAATCAAGATAATCATGGAATGGAAAGTACCTCAAAATGTGGCAGATATTCGATCCTTTATGGGATTCACGGGGTACTATCAAAGATTTATTGAGGGATTTTCCAGAATTTCTTTTCCCATTACCTCCCTGCAGAAAAAAAAGGAAAAGTCTTTAGGTGGACTGTTGAGTGCCAGAACAGTTTTTAGTGGCTAAAGAAGTTATTTACTACTGCTCTAGTGTTGAGGGTATGTTAAAATTGGACAACTAGGTCCAAACTCTGGGTTGTGCTACTCTGATGATGATCCCAATATTTTTATTGGATTCCTGTTTCAGAGAGGTGTAAGATTGATCTAAAGATCATCTCGATTGGATGAGCAGAACATGTACTTTGAATTTATTCCACTTATGTGCTAGGTCGGCCTGGAATAAAATATAGACTTATATGTCTTAAAGGACGTGTCACACACCCCCAAAGATTACTATTTATTGGAGAGACTTAGAGTTCATTTGACACAATTGTTGTGGAGGAATTCTCTCTCTCTGGATAGCGTTGGAGCTGTGATATATATATGGAATATTCTTTGTTTGGGTTGTTCTGGGTTATGTGTGACACGCTTGGCTGAATGACCTATTGGAGACTTTGCTGGTAGAAGCATCCTGCTGATCGCCGTAACGCCGCCATTTCTTATCTCTGTTTTGGCTTGTAATCTATCGATCTATTAGTATGTTCTATCTTATTAAGTATTTTTCCCTAATCTGAAATGGCATAGAACATAAGCATAAATTAACATGGTATCGGAGCTAGGAGAAGACAACGCCTAGATTATCTAGGGTAGCGAGATATGGGTTATTCTAAGGGTGATTAAGAGTGTTGTTAGCTTCATAAAAGAAAAAAAAAATGTTCGACTCAAATAAACCAAATGATCCTTGAAGAGTCCTTGGTCTCAAAGGGCATCTTAAACCGCATCTCTAGACTCCATTGAATCCTGAACGCAGCATCCAGAGACTTCGCTTTAACATAGAACTCGTGAGTACTAGCACAGGATAATAAACAACCTCAAAGGATTGTCCAGAAACTGCCATAGCACAAGCCTAAATTACAGGTTTAGTGCTAACTCGGCCTTTATTTCTAGAAAAGCCGGTGGCCCCATTGGAATTGACGGTGGCAATGTTGAAAAAATAGTTAGTGGCCTTGACCTCCCATCTAGAAGCCTTGTGAGTAGGAGCAAGACTGGCGATGATGTCGCTAACAGGAAAATTCCATGCAGAGGAGCAATGGGAATGGGAATGAGAATGAAATTTAGTGGTACTTATGGTGGATTTGCGCATGCCTACCTAGAGCTCCCTAGTGACGTTGTGCAGGAAAACGACTGCATCGTCAGCAACCAGTTTCTTCTGGTTAAAAAATGTGCTCCAGCCGGTGGTCAGCAAGTGATGTGGGGGTACCTCTGTAAATATGCCTGAACTTCCAGACTTCCCCATGGACATCCTTGGCCAAAACGGTCTGCACCGGCGGATCGCTGGAGTAATCAAGGCGGGGAAAATGGTCTCGACACAATATCTAGGCACCGAGAACCCACCTCCGTTGTTCGTGTCGCTCTGCATCAGTGTCTTGGTAAAAGAAGCCGGTGGGTGATTGTTATTCACAGTCTCAGTCTGAGAATTGACAGTCGGGGACAGAGGCCGTGACTCGGCCTCAAATTCCTCTACGTTGTTGTTGTGCTCGTCGTCGGAGATAGGGACGACGCGTATGCGAGCATACACCTCGTCGGTCTCTGTGTCGGCGAAGAACTTCACCGAGACCACTCTGCACAAGATCGATGGCCTCATGCGTAGATTTCCCACAAAATCAGGCACAGTGACAGCGTGCTCTGCATGGACCTAGACGTAATAATAAACCTTTGAATTTATAGCAGGAATCTGCACCATCCCCATAAACCTACCACAACGGCCTATCAGTTGGTGGATCAATACAAATGTTCGACACATTGAAACAGGTTCTTCGTCGCCCATCCATTTTTCAATTCATGGATTCCATATAATTTCAACCATGGCATGGTAACCATATGTTTAACCTCTGGGATCTAGTAATCATTGCCATAGAGGAGCAGGCACCTCGATAAGAGACACACAAAAGGCGAGTAAAAAACGCACACATATATCGGTCTTCATTCTGAACCTACATGTGTCTGCTTTCGGACGATCAGAAGACGGCTCTATTTACGGGTTGAATATTATTGTTAGCTACAAATCTTCTCAATGCATAAAATGGATTCAAATCTCAAAACCGAGAATGGCATGGAAGCACCTATCATTGGCTCGTTGTGCCGAGAAGGTCGTTTGAAATTGGCATTGGTAATTTTGCATAATTCTTGCACACCTGCAAGAAAAATTAAAAAAAAAAATAACGAAGGCCATGATTTAAATTTTGTTTCATGAAAATATTTTCGTCAATGTTTTTTTTTTTTTTTTTAAGAAAGCACATGCTCGAGCTCTGAAGGTAATGGTGCTGAGTTTCTTTGGCTTCAAGAGGATCGAATTCCATTTGATAAGGAATCGAATTCTCTTAAAGACCATGAATATACATCTCTGAGCGTAATTATTTGCAACTCCTGAGATGATTTCTGAAGGTGAGTATAAGTTCTGAAGTTCATTACTATTGGTCATTTTCTATTCTCAAAGGACCAGGTTTAAGCCGAGTTCACTTTTATAGGAGAGACCCAGTTCTTCTAGCATTTCTGGTTGAGTTTCCTTGCAAATGGGACTGAAATTTTCTTCAGGTTTTGGACGTAAGATTGGGGTCGAGTTACTCCTTTATTGCCGGCTGATATTGTCATTACACAGAGCCATTTATGAATTAATACCCTCAGACCTGTAGCATGAATTTTTGTGGCTTAGATTAGCTATAAGGACTCAGAGTAGGCTCAGCCAACCATAGATATTTGAAAAGGCAGCCACAACATTTGGATTAAGGTACAGTGCAGTCTTAGTAGAGCATAAATTTGTCTTGGTGGAGCTTAGATTTATGGGTAGTGTGGGTTTTGTGATCTCAGTGAAAAATTGAACCTTGGAATGTAAATCATCTACAGCAAAATTGATATGATAGCTCAAAATCAGATCTATGTTATCTTGACTATCCTGTAATTCAACACTGTAAAGGACTGTGATCTTCGAAGACTACTGGAGAAGTCCTAAGTATCAAAAGGTTCAGACTTTTAGTAAAATATAACATGAATGTGGAGTTGTTACATCATTGTATATTTGCTTTAGTGACTTCATTATATCTCTTTGCGGCCTCAATTTTTGGAGCCTTGGATAGTCACATCTTTGGAGTCTTGAACCGTTAAGTACTTGAAATCGTGGTTAGCACAGCTTGTAAAGTTTTGGAAAAATGATGTATATGACACGTGAAAATATGTATGATAGTATATGATATATGCATGACAGCTATATGATAGTGCATGATGGCTATGATTCTTGTATGGCTTTGACAGTGGGAGAATAAGATTCAGTCCCGTGAGTAAAAAAATCCTTTCCGAGTTGGTGTCTGGGATGCCCTCATAGATGTTCTCTTTCACAAGAGGAGCTGGAATTAAGAGGGAGACTTCAACCGTATATGCTCCTGAGCTAATATCATTGCTAAAAGAAAGAAGACCCTCACGGCTTACAGAATTATGGCTTCAATGGGGGAATTCTAGAAAAGCAAGAAGCCATACAAATACTAGAGGTATCTTGATGCCATGAGTACAACATGAAGAAGTTTTAAAGCAGCAAGTCTGGAAGGATGCGATACACTAAGAGTACGAGTTCATTATGAAGGATGATGTCTGGATATGGTTCCCAGATCGCAGGTCAAAGTTGTTGTCACAAGCATGAATCCGATGAGAGTGCTGAAAAGTACAAGGCAAGATGTGTTGCCTGAGACTTCTCTCAAGGAAGGCATTGATTATGATTGCACCTGTGATCTATTATTACCCTTGCTGCTATGCAATGATGGAGTCTTCATCAGATAGATGAAAAGACCGCATTTTTGCAAGATGCGATAAAGGAAGAGGTGTATGTTGAGAAATATCTGGGGTTCGAAGTCGAGGTTAGGGACACCCATGTCTGCAGGTTGAAGAAATCTCTCTATGGGCTGAAGCAAGTACCCAGAGCTTGGTACGGGAGGATAGATAGCTACCTAATGAAGCTGGACTTCACTCGTAGTAATGTTGATCTGAACCTTTAATTCAAGGTTGATAGAGAGAAGCCTCTCATTCTGGTGTTGTATGAGGACGACCTCTTCCCAACAGGTGCTAACCCTCTCATTCATCAATGCTAGAGGGATCTTACTGCTCAGTTCGAGATAAAGGACCAAGGACTAATGCACTATTTCCTAGGCCTGGAGGTCTGGCAGAGACCTGGCGAGATTTTCCTTTCTCAAGGAAAATAAATTGTGAAACTTCTGGAAAGATTTGGTATGGTGGACTGCAAGTCCGTGTCAACACCAATGGAACTCAAATTCAAGAAGTTGAGTGGCAATGCTGTTGGGCCCGTATTGTAAAATCATATTGAGTATCGTCAACTCGTAGCGGCCCTGATGTTCTTAGTGAACACCCGTCCAGATATATGTTTTGCAGTGAACACTTTGAGTTAATAGATGGTTGAGCCTCATCACTTTCACTGGGTTGGTGCCAAATAATCTTCTGAGATATCTTCAGGGCATGATAAACCATGGGCTGTGATACACTGCCGAGAGTGTGACACTCCTTGGATATACTGATGCCGATTGGGCTGGAAGTGTGGTGGATCGTAAGAGCACATCGGGATGCTGTTTCAATGTTGGTTTTGCTTCAATCTCATGGATGAGCAAGAAGAAGAATTCAGTGGCTTTGAGCACTGCTGAGGCTGAATACATTGCAACAAGTATGGCCTGTTGTGAAGCATTCTGGTTGCGAAAGCTCTTCAGTGAGTTGTTTGAGCATGTACTAGATACCACGGTGATACTATGTGATAATTAGAGTGGGATTCGCTTGACTGAGAATCCTGTGTTCCATGACCGATCCAAGGATATTGATATCAGGTACCATTTCATCCGAGATATGGTACAGTGAGGTGCTGTAAGGCTCGATCATATAGGAACTGATGAGTAGGTCGCGGATATTCTCACTAAGCCCTTGGGGAAGGTCAATTTCCTAACCTTTCGTGAGAGACTTGGTATCGTGGAACGACCCTATGATGTGGGTCCTGTTGGACGATGAGCTCGAGGAGCTCTGGGGGGCTTTGGGGACAACTTCTCGGAGCTATGAGCGACCATAAGGCTAGGCTTGCCAAACCTTGTTGGTGTGCTTGGACCCCACCATTGTGATTATTGAGTTGGTTCACCTCTCATTATCTGTGCCCCGTATGCATCCAACCCATTGAGTTCAGGGCTCATGGGAAGTACCTCTCATTTGGCCAATGAGGCAGGAAAAGCTAGAGACTAGTAGCAAAGACTGATGGACGCATCAGAGATTTCCGTACTCTCTATCTAGGATGGCACGGTCTAACCACTTGATCTGGGATCAAGTCTTGTGAGGTCTCAGACCTCTGCCTGACTTCGGGTGAGATGAACCAACTTCGGGTTGGTTGGAGACTCTTTGTGAGTCCGATAGAGGTTTTGACCTCTGGGCTGAATTTGTCAGCCAAGTATGATGTCTTTGTGACTGACCCTCTTTTGTTTTGAAATAAAGAGGCCAGCAAAGCAAGTTACGGCGGGATGACGCACAATGTTTGGATTTCACTTGTGGACGAAGTTCTCCCTAGTTGAGAGGGATGTTGAACCTTTAATTAAACTGAGAGGGGGGGGGGGGGGTGAATCAGTTTAATGCATTCCCGATCTTTTAAAATTTTCATTAAACTTATTTACACCTTCATTTCATATCCCATTTAAAGTGAGAGTAATATTCAAATGTAAGCATCAAGTGTTAGTATAATATAGCAGTAAACTTAATATGAGAGCAGCAAGTATTAAGCAGATGATACATATCAGATTAATACATAAATATCATGCACAGAGACACCATATATAGGTGGAAACCCATAAAGGGAGTAAAACACATCTTATTATTGTTGTGATGCAAAGGCAAGCTCCAACTCCTTCTCACCACTATTTTCTGCAGGCACCAACCTACAGGAGGCTCTATCCTTAATTCTGCAAGCTACAACTTGCAAGGAAGCACCTACTCCCTTCAATTTTCTGCAGGCACCAACCTACAGGAGGCTCCAACCTCAGTCAGCTACAACTGACAGCTATCAAGCTACAACTCAATAGGGAAGCTTCAACTTCCTCAATTTATCAAACTGAATGTTTGCTGATTTACTCCAGATATCAATTCTGTTCTGTATCTGCTCTTCTTCTCTTAATCTTCTCTACTTTATTCTTCTATATTCTGCATTCTCTATATTTTCTCTCTCTCACACTCTCTCCTTTTCTCATTCTATTTTCCTCAAAAAAAAAAATCCTCCCCTTGGGTATTACCCTGTTTTATACAAACTAGCATCATGGCTCTTCGTATTCTACTGGGAATTCGAAATGGACAGTCATGTCTCTTTGCCTTCTGCCTCTTCATCTCTTTTATCCACTCATTCAGAAAATATAACCGTAGGTGCTTATTTTTATATTACAGTGGGATTTTGTTTTCTGCTGGAGACTTGCCAATGCATCACAACAATATAAATCAATTAAAATATTACATTTAATTACAATGAGAGCTCCAGCTCAACTCATACAGCCTTTTGGATCGCTGCACATTTGTCTTTTCTTTGACTGTGTCTGTCTTTTCTGTGACTGTGTTTTATCTCTTTTCAGCTCTGTTTGCTCTTCTGTCCTCTGCTGTGGTGTAACTGTTGCATACGTGTAACTGTGCCTTTTATATCAGTGTATTTTATATAAATATGTAACCGCTGGCAATAAGTCTTGGCAAATTCCAGCCCTTTACACACAACAAGTGTCTTGTTGATGTGGCGAGTTCCGCAAGCCGGAACATACATATACTACAATTGTATTATATTGATAATCGCCCTCCTGTTAAGCTGAGGCCTGTGGGTCTACAGACCACACGGCTTATTTTAATATCATCGCAACCATCGGTTTATATATATAACAACCCTTATATATATATATAACCCAACTTTCATTACACTAACGGTCTTTTAATATACCTTTAAATCAACTCTCAGAGTAACTAATGAACCCTTTTAAAACATATAAGAACTCCTTTCGGGCCCACTTTCCGCGCTTCTCGATGCACTGAGTCTCCTCCGATTGCAATCGATTGCTCCTGCTCCGGTTGCGATTGATCGCAATCACAACTTCGAATACTCCGATGCGATTGAATCGCTATTAAGTTCTTCCGATTGTGATTAGTCACTGTTCATTGAAATTTGCCGATGCGATTAGGACTTGGAACTCAAACCAGTAAAAATTATAATTTATAGACCCATCGGGTCCGGGCTTTTAATCGCAATCACAAGTCTTTTAGTATGCGTTCCGACGGTTTGTTTCTTTCCGATGCGATTGGAACTGGACTTCAAACACTTTGTTAAACCTGGTTTATAGACCCATCGGGTCCGGACTTCCAATCGCAATCGCAACTCATATATTCTCCGATGCGATTGACCAGTGCCGATGCGATTAGACCTGGAACTCAAATCTATATTAACCATGATTTATAGACCCATCGGGTCAGAACTTCAATCACAATCGAAACTTCCTGTTGGTTACACGTTCCGCTGCCCTTGCGATCTCCGATTGTGATTGGGGAGGGGTCCCACTTTATATTACTTCCTTTCCATTGATCATAACGTGCTCCGCTCAAATATATTTATGTATATGCCTTGGACCTTTGCAACATATGTAACGCGCGGCATTTATATGTATTGTGATGGATATATATATGTGTATATATGTGTCTGCCAGCAGGTTAGGCGATTCCCGGAATAATGTTTATGAATTATGTTAAATATATAACGCCGGTTGGAGTGTACGATTCCCGGAATATGGTTCTCTATTATATGCATTTCATTGTTGCTGGAGTTAAGCGATTCCCGGAATAAGGATTATGTATTATATGTATAATGCCGGTTGGAGTGTGCGATTCCTAAAATTTTATAACGACTCTCTGCCTCTGTCACTTAGCCTCTGCCTCTGCCTCTGCTGCTTCTGTCGCTCTGCCTCTGTCTCTGCCTTCCGATAATGGTTCTTCACTGTGCTTATATGACTGTTACATTTTGACTTTCTTCTTGCTGCCTCTATTGCTTTCGCTGTGCCACCACTGCCTTCCTCTGTTTTAGCGCTGCCTTCATTGCATGTTTCTGCTTCAGCGCTGCCGTCATTGCCATCAATGACAATATTTCCAACAGTCTCCCCCTTTGGCATTGATGGCAATCCAATTTTCTCTGTTTGCCTTCTCTTGCTCTTCCTCCTGTTGTTTTTTCTTCCTCCCCCTTTGACATCAATGGCAAAGGGTTGGTTTTTGCATTTCCTTTCTCTGAAATGGATAAAACTTGTTGAGCGAACACTTTGGTATAGTGAGCCGATATATGTTTTATAGCTGTGTTTCATTTGTAGTGCCTGTAATATGTGCTGGATTGCAGACATAGATGATGCATTTTACTATTGAAAGGTTCTTGTTGCTTCTGAATGCTGATAGTATTGATAATGCTGATAATACTGATAATGCTGATCCTGTGGACTTGTTTTATGCTTATCTTGCTGGCTGTTCTCCCCCTGGAATGATATCTTCGTTTTTTTCTCCCCCTGAGACTGTACTTCATATTAGAGAATAGTATCTACAGATACTACCCCTAGTATGTCTCTCAAGTATTCGAATGGTTCTCTGGCAAGTGGTTTGGTAAATATATCTGCTATCTGTTCTTTCGTTGATACATAGTCCAGTTTAACTATCTTCTGAGCCACTTGTTCTCGGAGAAAATGATACTTGATTGGTATATGTTTTGTTTTTGAATGAAGCACAGGATTTTTAGATATACTTATAGCACTCGTATTATCACATTTGATTGAGATAGGTTCATTAATGCTTATCTTCATGTCTTGAAGAGTCTGCTTCATCCACATGACTTGAGTACAACAGGCTGTTGCTGCTATATATTCTGCTTCAGCTGTTGACAAGGAGATAGATGTTTGTTTCTTGCTTAACCATGCCACCAAACTTTCTCCTAGATAGAATGCGCTTCCACTTGTACTTTTTCTATCATCCTCACAGCTGGCCCAATCTGCATCTGTGTATGCTGATAAAGTGAAGTTTTTTGTTTTAGGATACCAAAGTCCATATTGTGCTGTTCCTTGTAGATATCTGAGTATTCTTTTTACTGCCAGAAGATGGTTTTGTTTAGGTGCTGCTTGATATCTTGCCACTAGTCCTACTGCTAGCATGATGTCTGGTCTTGAAGCTGTTAGATACAGCAGGCTTCCTATCATGGATCTATAGAGTTTTTGATCTACATCTGCAGACCTATCATCAGCACACAGCTTGCATCCCGTGATCATGGGGGTTGTCACTGGTTTGCAATCCTCCATTTTGAATTTTTTCAGCATTTCTTTTAAGTATTTTTCTTGAGAAATGAATGTGCCAGTGTTCTTTTGCTGAATTTGCAGTCCTAAGTAGAAACTAAGCTCTCCAATCATAGACATTTCAAACTCTGTTTTCATCTCATCAGCAAACCCTTTTGCTAGTTCATCTTTGTTGCTTCCAAACATAATGTCATCAACATATACTACAACAATCAGGAGTTCATCTTCATGGGCTTTTATGTATAGATTGCTGTCTACTCCACCTCTCCTAAAACCCTGTTTTTGCAAATATTTTTCCAGTCTTGAGTACCAAGCACGAGGAGCCTGTTTCAGTCCATATAGGGCCTTCTTCAGTCTGCACACATAGTCTTCTTTGTCTGTCAATGAGAAGCCTTCCGGTTGTTCCATGTACACTTCTTCTTCTAGATCTCCATTAAGAAAAGCAGACTTTACATCCATTTGATATACCTTGAAGTCTTGGTAGCATGAAAATGCCAGGAACATTCTGATAGCCTCCATTCTGGCTACAGGTGCAAATGTTTCATCATAGTCAAGTCCTTCAATTTGTGAGTATCCTTTGCAGACCAGCCTGGCTTTATTCTTGATTACTTGTCCTTGCTCATTCATTTTGTTTTTGAATACCCATTTTGAACCAATGATATTTTTCTCAATAGGTCTAGGAACTAGTTCCCAAGTATTGTTCTTCTCAATTTGGTCCAATTCTTCATTCATTGCTTTTACCCAATACTTGTCCTTGCTGGCTTCTTCAAATTTCTTTGGCTCTATTTGTGATAACATGGCTATGTATACTTCTTCTGTTTGTTCTGTTAGCTGCCTTCTTGTCCGGACTCCTGCTTTCTTGTCTCCTATGATCTGATCTTCAGGATGATTCTTCTGAGTGTATCTTGAGGGGGTTTTTGAGCTCAGCTCTGCATCTTCTATCGTCTTGCTGGTTTCGTCATCATTCTGGTCTTCTTCTTCATGGTTATCTGATGGACTGCAACAGTCTGTATCTCTTGTATTGTTTGGAAATTCTTCATCAAATCTCACATCAATACTTTCAACTATTTTCCGAAGAGTCTTGTTATAACACCTGTACCCTTTACTTTTGGAAGCATATCCTAGAAAAATCCCTTCATCTGCTCTTGCATCAAATTTCCCAAGGTTTTCATCATTATTCTTTATGTAACACTTGCTACCAAAGACTCTGAAATGTTTTATTGAAGCTAGCTTTCCATGCCATAGTTCATATGGAGTCTTGTCACTGCTTGGCCTTAAGTGAGCTTTATTAAGGATATGTACTGCTGTGTGTACTGCTTCTGCCCAGAAGGTTTGAGAAATATTATTCTCTTGCATCATAGCTCTGGCTATTTGTTGTACAGACCTGTTTTGTCTCTCTGCTACTCCATTCTGCTGAGGTGTCCCTGCAATAGTAAATTGTTGCTTTATTCCATGTTCATTACATAGGTCCGCAAAGTCATAATCTGTGAATTCTCCTCCTTTGTCTGATCTGATACATTTCAGCTTGCATCCAGTTTGATTTTCTGCTAATGCTTTGAATATCTTAAATTTTTCCAATGCTTCTGATTTATTTTTGAGAAAAGCAACCCATGTCATTCTGGAGAAGTCATCTATTATCAGCATGAAATAGGATTCTCCACTTGGTGTCCTAGTTCTAGCAGGTCCACACAGGTCTATGTGCACAAGCTGGAGTGGTCTTCTTGTTGACAGCTCCTCTTTAGATTTAAAGGATGTGCGAGTCTGTTTCCCCAATTGACAAGATTTGCATATAGTACTTGAAGGCCTTTTTGTTTCTGGAATATCTCCGACAGCTTTCTTCTTGCTCAGTCTGATGATATGGTCAAAGCTGAGATGTCCCAATCTCTTATGCCACAACCATGACTCTTCAAGTTTGCTAAGATGGCAGGCTTCATCTTCCTCTTTCACTATATATACATTGTTCTCTGTTTGAACACCTTTGAGCAGAGTCTTTCCTGTTGTGCTTGACCTAACTACACAATCTTGTGCTCTAAGAAGAACTTCACAGCCTTTGTCACACATCTGACTGACACTCAGTAAATTTGCTTTCAGTCCATCCACAAATAGTACCTCTGGGGCTTTTTCTCTGCCATTGTCTATGCTGATTGAGCCTTTTCCCTTGATGTTTCCTGATTTATCATTACCAAAAATAACATTTCCATATTTCTTTTCATCAAGAGTTATAAACTTGCTTCTGTCTCCAGTCATGTGTTTGGAGCAGCCACTGTCCAAGTACCACTGGCTTTTCAGATCTTGAGCAGTTAGAGCCAGGTCACACTTATTCTCCTTCTTTTTCCACTGGAGGCATCCTTCTGTTTGATATCTTTTGTGAGGTGATGAATTGTATCCTTTCAGAGGACATTTGGAAGGCATATGTCCAGCTTGATCGCATATAAAGCGTTTGATCATAGTTTTTGCAGAATTTTGAGTATGACCAAAATTTCTTTGATTCATGAACCTCCTTGAGGTGTAGAACATCATTCTTTTTCCATAATTTCTACATTCAATAATTTTATGGCCAAATTCCTTACAATAAAAACAATAACCATAGAAATTATTTGCATACCTGATGTAAGATTGTTTTCTCCATTTGTTTGTTTGAGATAGCCTTTTCACTGTTTGCATCTTTTGCAGGTATGAATTACTCTTCCTTGCATAACAATATGCAGCAATGTGTCCTGGCTTGTGGCAGACATAACAGGTGGCATTCTTCATAGGAGGGAAGAATCTCCTCTGATGACTTCCAAATTTGATATACTCAGGGGCATATGATTCTTTTTCTGCCATCTTAGTATTCATTATATTCCTTGTTACTAGAGATTTCTTCTGATCTCTATCATCCTTATTACATGTTTCTTCTTTTGTAGGAATTTTCTGGGCTTCTTCATCAGTCTTCTTTGCTTTTACAAAAATTATATGTTTGTTTTCCTTTTCTTTGCCTTTACTCGTTTTTCCTTCATAGCCTATTCCTGTTTTTATCATTGGGGATCTTTGAGCAACCAGGATATCATTCAACTTGCTAGAGCTTGTTGTTTGAGAAGAGTTTATAACCATTGTCCTTTGAGCATTTTCTAGTTTCTTCCTGAGACATACCACTTCTTCCTCCAACTTCTCTTGTTCTTGGGTTTTATCCTTGATTTGCTGAAGTAACATATCTTCTATCTTCTTGGCTTCTTCAAGCCTTACCTTCAGTAGCATGAGGACTTCTGAATTTTGTTCTTCTTTCACACATTTGAGGAGAATGTCTTTTTGTTTTCTGCATTTTAGTTTGAGTCTCTGAATCTCCTCCAGAGCACTTCTTAGCTCCCCCTCGAGGTTGACTTCCCCTTCTTCCTCTTCATCTTCTAGTAGGAGTCCCTCAAGATCTTCTATGGCCATCAATAAAAAATCTGAGGTTCCTTCTTCACTTGAGTGTTCATCCGAATCTTCATATGTACTGCTGTCTTGTTGAGCATAGAAAGATTTTCTGCTGAACTTATTTCCCTTTTTCCAGTTCTTTGATTTATTCTTTTCTGACTCTTGAGCCTGATTCCTTGCTTTCTTGTAAGGGCACTTAGCAGCATAGTGTCCTACTCTTCCACAGTTAAATCAATTGAAAGGAATTTTACCTTTATATTTACCTACACCTCTATCCAGTTTCTTGACAAATTTTGCTTCTTCTTCATCTGAGCAAGAGCATATTTCTTCCTCTTCTTCTTTCTTCTTTTCTGTTTTAAAGGCTGCTTCCCTCGTACTTGGCTTCTTCTGTGGGAGCCTCATTTCATAGGCTGTTAGATTTCCAAGTAGTTGGTTCATGGTCAAGGTCTCCCAATCAGCTGTTTCTTCTATTGCAGACACCTTGGGATTAAATCTGGATGGAAGAGATCTTAGAATCTTTTGCACAATTATACTTTCTGGCATGGTTTCTCCAAGAGCTTTCATATTGTTAACAATTTCTGCAACTTTTAAGAAGAAGTTGCCAACATCTTCATCATCATTCATTTTTAAGTTTTCAAACTGGGCTCTATATACTTGAAGTTTGGTAGTTTTTACTTTCTGGTCTCCCTCATGTATGTTCTCAAGAGTATCCCATATTTTTTTGGCAGTGTCTTTGTGCATTACTTTAATAAACTCTGCTTCACATAATCCATTCAGGATGGCATTCACGGCTTTTGCATTAGCCACAAAATCTTGTTTTGAGTCCTTTTCTGAGTCAGTTGCCTTCGGGGCATATCCTAATTGCACAGCAGCCCAGACTTCTATTCCTAGAGACATTATGTATGTCTTCATTCTGATTTTCCAGAAAGCATAATTTTCACTAGTGAAGAAAGGGGCTTTATTGGTTGAGCATCCTTATTTACTAGCCATCTTGGGAACCTAGGATCTTCTTTCAGTTGTTAGACTTGTACAAAGGAACTTGCTCTGATACCAATTGTTGAACCTTTAATTAAACTGAGAGGGGGGGGTTGAATCAGTTTAATGCATTCCTGATCTTTTAAAATTTTCATTAAACTTATTTACACCTTCATTTCATATCCCATTTAAAGTGAGAGTAATATTCAAATGTAAGCAGCAAGTGTTAGTATAATATAGCAGTAAACTTAATATGAGAGCAGCAGGTATTAAGCAGATGATACATATCAGATCAATACATAAATATCATGCACAGAGACACCAGATATAACCTAATATGAGAGCATCAGGTATTAAGCAGATGATACATATCAGATCAATACATAAATATCATGCACAGAGACACCAGATATAAGTCGAAACCCATAAAGGGAGAAAACCACATCTTATTATTGTTGTGATGCAAAGGCAAGCTCCAACTCCTTCTCACCAATGTTCTCTACAGGAACCAACCTACAGGAGGCTCCAACCTCAGTCAGCTACAACTGACAGCTATCAAGCTACAACTCGATAGGGAAGCTTCAACTTCCTCAATTTATCAAACTGAATGTTTGTTGATTTACTCCAGATATCAGTTCTGTTCTGTATCTGCTCTTCTTCTCTTAATCTTCTCTGCTTTATTCTTCTATATTCTGCATTCTCTATATTTGCTCTCTCTCACACTCTCTCCTTTTCTCATCCTATTTTTATCAATACCCTCCCCTTGGGTATTACCCTGTTTTATACAAACTAGCATCATGGCTCTTCGTATTCTACTGGGAATTCAAAATGGACAGTCATGTCTCTTTGCCTTCTGCCTCTTCATCTCTTTTATCTACTCATTCAGAAAATGTAACTGTAGGTGCTTGTTTTAACATTACAATGGGATTTTTTTTTCTTCCGGAGTCTTGCCAATGCATCACAACAATATAAATCAATTAAAATATTAGATTTAATTACAATGAGAGCTCCAGCTCAACTCATACAGCCTTTTGGATCGCTGCGCATTTGTCTTTTCTTTGACTGTGTCTGTCTTTTCTGTGACTGTGTTTTATCTCTTTTCAGCTCTGTTTGCTCTTCTGTCCTCTGCTGTGGTGTAACTGTTGCATACGTGTAACTGTGCCTTTTATATCAGTGTATTTTATATAAATATGTAACCGCTGGCAATAAGACTGGGCAAATTCCAGCCCTTTACACACAGCAAGTGTCTTGTTGATGTGGCGAGTTCAACAGGCCGGAACATACATATATTACAATTGTATTATATTGATAATCACCCTCTCGTTAAGCTGAGGCCTGTGGGTCTACAGACCACATGGCTTATTTTAATATCATCGCAACCATCAGTTTATATATATAAAAACCCTTATATATATATAACCCAACTTTCATTACACTAACGGTCTTTTAATATACCTTTAAATCAACTCTCGGAGTAACTAATGAAACCTTTTAAAACATATAAGAACTCCTTTTGGGCCCACTTTCCGCGCTTCTCGATGCACTGAGTCTCCTCCGATTGCGATCGATCGGTCCTGCTCCGATTGCGATTGATCGCAATCACAACTTCGAATACTCCGATGCGATTGAATCGTTATTAAGTTCTTCCGATTGTGATTAGTCACTGTTCATTGACATTTGCCGATGCGATTAGGACTTGGAACTCAAACCAGTAAAAATTATAATTTGTACCCATCGGGTCCGGTTTAATCGCAATCGCAAGTCTTTTAGTATGTCTACTCGCTTGTTTCTTTCCTCGATGCGATCGAACTGACTTCAAACACTGTGTTAAATTCCGGTTTATAATTGATTTAACTGACTTCCAATCTAACTAACTTCCAGAGTATTCCTCGATGCGATTAGACCTGGAACTCAAATATATGTTAACCATGATTTATAGACCCGTCGGGTCCGAACTTCAATCGCAATCACAACTTCCTGTTGGTTACATGTTCTGCTGCCCTTGCGATCTCCGATTGCGATTGGGGAGGGGTCCCACCTTATAAACTTTGTTTTATGCGCTCCACTTATATAACATAATATATATGCCTTGGACCTTTGCAACATACGTAATGCGCGGCATTTATATGTAAGATGATGGATATATATATATGTATCCTCCATCGGGGTAGGCGATTCCCAGAATAATATTTGTGTTGTATAACGCTGGTTGGAGTGTGCGATTCCTAGAATATGGTTCTGTATTATATGCATTGCATTGCCGCTGGAGTTAAGCGATTCCCGGAATAAGGATTATGTATTATATGTATAACGCCGGTTGGAGTGTGTGATTCCCGAAATTTTGTAACGGCTCTCTGCCTCTGTCACTTAGTCTCTACCTCTGCCTCTGCTGCTTCTGTCGCTCTGCCTCTGTCTCTACCTTTCGATAACGGTTCTTCACTGTGCTTCTATGACTGTTACATTTTGACTTTCTTCTTGCTGCCTCTATTGCTTTCGCTGTGCCTCTTTCGCCTTCCTCTATTTCGGCCGCCTTCGCTTTATTGTACGTTTCTAAGCCAACAATGTCACGAAGTTATCAATGAAAATATTTCCAACAAGGAGTGTTAAAATTGGACAATTAGGTCCAAACTCTCCAGTTGTGCTGCTCGATGACGATCCCAACATTAACATGATTCCTTCTGGGAGAGAGGTGTAATATTGATCTAAAGATCATCTCGATCGGATGAGCAGAACATGTACTTTGAATTTATTCCGCTTATGTGCTAGGTCGGCTTGGAATAAAATATAGACTTAAATGTCTTAAAGGACGTGTCACACACCCCCAAATATTGCTATATATTGGAGAGATTTAGAGTTTATTTGACACAATTGTTGTGGAGGAATTCTCTCTCTCTGGATAGCATTGGGGTTGTGATATATATATGGACTATTCTTTGTTTGGGTTGTTTTGGGTTATGTGTGATACGCTTGGCTGAATGACCTATTGGAGACTTTGCTGGTAGAAGAATCCTGCTGATCGCTGTAACGCCACCATTTGTTATCTCTGTTTTGGATTGTCTTCTATCGATCTATTAGTATGTTCTATCTTCTTCAGTATTGTGCCCTAATCTGAAATGGCATAGAACATAAGTAGAAATTAACAGGGTAGCCAACCCCAACAAAGAATTTGAAGTTTTTACAAATGCTAGTAAATATGGTGTTGGGGAAATTTTATCTCAGGAAGGCAAAGTAGTGGCATATGAGTCAAGAAATTTAAAGGAACGTGAAAAAAGGTAGTCATCCTATGATCTAGAATTTATAGCAGTAATACATGTGCTCTAGGTATGGAGACACTACTTGCTGGGTAAAGACAGATCATAGCAGCTTGACTAGTTATTTCAAACAAGCTGATTTAAACTCCATACAGATAAGATGGAATGCCTTTCTAAGTGAGTTTGATATGGACATCCAGCATGTGAAAGGTAAGGAAACTGGGTGGCTGATGCTTTAAGTAGAAAACTGCATTGTGTTTATGAGCTTTACTACAATCAGCTTGAAAGTAAATTCCTAGATCAAGTAAAAGAAGAAACACAGAAAGATCCAGAATATCAATTCCTTTGGCAGCAAATGGAAGAGACCAGAAAGAAAGGAAGTACTTTTGAATATGGATTAAATAATGATTAGATGCTAACTTTTAGAGGAAAGGTGTATGTACCAAACCGTGTGGACCTAAAAGAGTTGATCATGGATGAATACCATCGAAGTAATTATGTGGGTCACTTAGGATACTAGAAAATGATATCTGCTATTAGAAAAGTATATTTGTGGCCTGGTATGTGTAAAAATATTACTAAATATTTAAATAAATGTTTGGATTGTCAACACGTCAAGGTGGAGCACCAACATCTCGCAGGATTGTTGCAGCCCATACCGGTACCTGAATGGAAGTGGGAGGTCATATCCCTTGACTTCATTACGGGTTCACCACGGTCAAAGAATCACAATGAATCCATCATGGTGGTAGTTGATAGATTGAGTAAATATACACATTTCATACCTATACAGTCTACTTACAAGACTATATAGATAACTGATATTTTCTTGAGAGAAATATTCACACTACACGGCATTCCAAAAACTATTATTTCGATCAGAGATGTTAAGTTTACTTCTGCATTTTTAGAAACTCTGTTTACAGGTCTGGGGATCCAAATAAACTTTAACACTGCTTATCATCCCCAGGAATATGTTCAAATAGAGTGGGTAAACCAAGTTCTGGAAGACACGCTACGCATGTACGTGATGTAGCAGCCAACCAAATGGGAAGAATACCTGGATATGGTAGAATTTTCTTACAACAATGGTTATTAGGAGTCCCTTAAGATGAGTCCCTTCAAGGCCTTGTATGGGAGGCAATGTCGCACACCCATGAATTGGAGCAACCTCGAAACAAAACTAATGTTGGGACCATAAATGCTGGCTGAAATGGAATCAGAAGTAAAGAAGATAAGACAAAATTTAAAGGCTGAAAAAAATTGGCAGAAGATCTATGCAGATAAGAAGAGGACTTATCGGGAATTTGATGTGGGAGACCATGTGTATGTGAGGATCAAACCCAAGAAGAGTACCTTGCAGTGGACCTCTTGTGCCAAGTTGGCTCCTAGGTTCTGTGGACCTTTCGAAATTTTGGAAAGGGTAGGACCTATGGCCTATCGACTGGCTATACCCAGTCACATCCGAGTACACAATTTGTTTCATGTGTCCCTGTTGAAGCGTTATGTGCATGATTCGAAGCACGTAATTCATTGGAAGAATATACAGGTAGGATAGAATTAAAAATCATAACTTGAAATATGAATTATTTATGAGAATTTGATAAGGAACTTTGTTGTTTGTAGGTAGAGTCGAATGGAGAGTTTCTGGTCGAGCCGCAACACATACTTGACCGAAGGGAGATTATGCTCCAGAAGCAAGTCATCACCCAGTTAAAGTGCAGTGGAAGCACTTTGACCTGAATGAGGCTACTTGGGAGGACGAAATATTTGTGCATGAGTCTTAACCAGAGCTCTTTTCTGAGCTAGAATGAAACACTGGGGACGGTGTTACTTCCAGGGGGGAAGTTGTGACAGCTGCATTTAATGATAACTACTTGTTAACTAGTTAAAAGACATTTTAATTATTTGTTTTATGCAAAGACTGGGACTATTAATGTTTTGTTGAAAAAGTTATTTTCATTATTGATTAATTATGAATAATAAAATAATTTATGGAATGTGATTCCATAAAAAGTAAAAATCTAGGTAAATGTTTTCGAAGAACTGAAAGGTGGTTGGACAGTTTGGAATAGTTACATGTTCCTCTGAGGATAAGATACTCATTCTAATGAGGAGTGGGGGTTCTGTTCAGAGACTAAGGAAAGAGTGGAAATTTTTACTGAGTTGGTAGAGACAAGTGGAAAAACACTCAGTGTCCTGAAATATTATGGTACACTGACTTGAATTGTGATCCTGAGGTCACAATAGAATTAAACTATCAACCTGTACCTTTCAGTGGAAGCACGGGGGAAGAGCGGGATGTCATTTCCTCTCTTGAAGATTGGGAGGAACATCATCAACACTAAATAATCTCAGATAAGTACTAATTCTGTTCGGAATTCGAAGTTTACAGAAAAAGTATCATAAGATTTATACACAGGCATGTGCTAATTAATTATTTATTATAAGCTATGATGTGAATGGTGTAAATAATTGTTGGAAATAATTTGGAAAAAAATTAGTAGAGAACTTCTATAGGATAAATTCTGAGAATAGTTAAACTATTTGTAGATGAAATACTGTTTATTGCAGAAGAAATCTTGAAATAATTATAGAAAAGAAGTACTATTTTATTTGTAGGATGAATACTTATGCAATACAAGGAAAAACTATTGTTGCTCAACCCAGAAAACTAGCAGTGTAGTGTATTAAGCCAGTTGCATAAAGATGTAGAAATTTTATATAATATGGAACATAATATATATAAAACTAGAATTTTAGTACAAGAAAAGAAGTTAAAAGAACCTCGATGTTAAAATGTGAATTAACCTCCAACTCTTTTAACATTTAATTATGAAGGATTTAAACCATTTTTGGGTTTGAACTAAGTCCTGGAGGAGTATACTATTGAGTATGAGTATGAGGAAATTTCCTCAACCCAGATTTAGTCGTTGCTCCAGTGTAAATAAACACGGACAAGAACCTAGGTGGTCTCGTCACCTACACCCTAGTAAAGATTTAATTTCAGTATGGAAACTCTCGAGATAGCAAAGAGAAAATAATTGTGTAAATGAATCAAATTTTTACATAAAGTACACTAAGTAGAAGATATGCGGGCCAGCCAGAGCCTCAGACCCTATGGTAATCAAGAAAAAAGTACCATACTTCATTATAAAAAGAAAATATTACAGTATATAAAAAACCCTGGTATTTCTTTATTGGGTGTAAACAAAGAAAAGTACAAGGCCAAATGCGACAAGTATATGTCGAACAGTTGGCAAGCATTGAACTATTACTATGTTATGTATATTTATTTTAAAATGAAAACTACTCTAAGGAACCGAGAAGCCATACATGATAGATAAACCAAAAATTTATATATTGTATAATCGAATAGTTCATGCGCATAGAAATATAAGCTTTGTATGAATAATGTTATAACAAAAACTTATATTCGCAAAGTCCTTTACAGTGCAAAATATTTCCAATAAAATCCAAAACGAAAGAAGAGTTCAACTATAACATAACATAGGGTTCATCGTAAACAATGTTCTCAACTCTTAAGCCCTCATGAAACCTAGCTCTAAAGAGAGGGAGTATTAAACAAATAAATTATGGTAAAGGTCATTCTTTTAGAGAAGAGTTTATAAATCCAGGAGTTGAGCTTATAGACCAAACTAAGGTCGACAACAAAATACATGGATTTGCAAATGGGCAACGATTAGTCCAGGATCTCGTTAAAAGAACAACACAACCAACTTTGAAAAGAGTTACCTAAAAAGAAACACAAGCGTAAATGAGTTAATTGAGAAAACAAAATCTAGACAGGAATTTGGAAACGAAAAATTTGAAAAGGAAACTAGACTTCCAGGATCTCATTATACCTGTAAACAAGCACGTCTTCGACCCGAGCTGCTTAATCGTGAAATTGTTTTCAAGTATCCAAACAGTAGAGGTGAGGGTCACGATTTTAAACCAATTTAATGGCCTATAAGGGAAACCTGCAAAAGAAATATGAGTTCAAAGAAAAAATTCTTACCTGTTCAAGAAGTCTACGATTTTGCTGAGGCATCGAGCTTTTGGTAGCATTTAAACCAATTCCGCCAGAAGCCAAAGGTAATAAGACCATCCACGTTAAATCTTGAGTAGAATAGACATAAAATCTGAGCAAAGGTAGAGACAGAACCATCCGTCCAAGACTAGCCACCATGGGTTAACGCAGCAGGCCTCTCTAAGGCAGAGCCACACCCGGGCCACAATAGAGTAGAATGAGTTAAGTGAGTGGGTTTCCAGGGTTTAACCTAGGCCTTCCTGCCTTAATCACAATCTTTGATCAAAGGGAGATCAGACGGAGTACGTGAAGACATATGGCCACCAAATCCCAAGGTTGTTCGCGGATAGAAGCATAAAATATAACAACTAGAAAGCCATAAAAGGGATCCAGTTATGTCACCGTCAGTAGTATGCACACTTAATTCAAGTCAGTATAGATAGTAAATGCCAGGGATGGTGGATATGATATTATTGTTAAAACTTAGATATATGTTTTAGATCTGAACATAATCCAAGATGTACAATGGAGCAAAAGTAAATAGATACAGTAGTATTTATGCCATAGTATAAGTTAAAGTTTCCAACTTTGTAAACGAATATGCATCCAATGTTTTACAATGGTTATCATAGATGAATATATATATATATATATATATATATATATATATATATATATATATATATATATATATATATATATATATATATATATATATATATATATATATATATATATATATATATATATATATATATATATATTTTTTTTTTTTTATGGTAAGTTTTGGTAATTATGATGAGTGTCACAAAGTGTGTAATTATTTAATTCTTATTTGAATTTTTTTAAGATCGAGTTGAAGTGTAACAATAAAATGGAGCTTAGGATATCATTTGCGATTTTCCTTGATATTATAATAGGCATAAAGTTTTAAAGTTTTCCATGTTTTTCTTGAAAACAAATTGTTGTTCTTTTCAACCTATCTAGTACTCCAAGCTTCATTTTGTAAAATTTGAAACAAGAATGAGAGCAATTAATGAAGTTGTTGTCCATACAAAATCAAAAAATGTTAAAAATACTCACGGATTCTTTAATGTGTTTCTCAATTGCATTATTTTTCTCTCCCATCCAAGCATCTTCTCATCATAATCTTCAGGATGTTGTTAAAATAAGATGGTAGAATGCCATAGTGATGTCTTCTGAGAGATCAATTTAGTTTAGTTATGATTTTGGTGATAGAAATATGATACATTTCATATTTTATAATGCACTTTTAACCACTTGGAAAAATCTACTTTACCAATATTTAGCTTCGTGATTCCTCATTCCTTCCACATCCAAATCCTTGTTTCGTGCAGTCCTACATAATAATGTTGTGAATTCCAAAAAATCATTTAAAAGAAAATAAAAAAGTGATATATAAAATTAAAATAAGAAAAAAAGAAAGATCTCATATATAATAGGAAAATAAATATTTCAAATTTAATGTTTTAAAAAAATATTTAATTTTTATTTAAGATGAGAGAATTTATGACAATGTGCAGTAAGAATCATAGTTGTCATATTGAATGTATATTTGTCATGTTGAATGTGCAGTATATACTTTTTTTAAGAAATTTTTTAGATATTATATACTTTTAAATATGACTGGATAAAATAATACCCTTATGTAATCATGAATGTAAATGCAATACAGAATTTGCAACAGAGAATACACGTGACTCGCCTCCCTTTAATCATACAATCAACACAAAACAAAAATAGCATGCCACAAATTTGTGTTGGGTGTATTTCAATAAAACTCGTCGGGTGCGAGAAAAAGTGCAGAGAGATACGATCAATTCTCTTATTTTTTTCGTATGCTCTTCGTGTCATGGACATAGACAATAGTTTTAGTAATGCAGACTACTAAATGAAACCAAATATGTAGTCATAGGTCAGAGTGACATATAACTCACAAATATACTCATTATTTTGATTACCTCCTTATTCATTTATAAATATGTGCTAACACCCAAATCTTTAATATTTGTATCAACTAGGTAAAGCATATTTTTGTGAATGGAAAACCCTTAATATTTGCATCAAATATGTGGGAAAATTTAGAAGACATACTATTTCTCTAGGACATAAACTTAGAAGACATCCTAATGATCTATGAAATAAACTTAGAGGATATTCTACCACCTGGATTTGAGTTTCTATGTTATTTACATTGATATATTTGATTTATTAAAGTTAAATTGGCTTAATGTATATATTAAGCAAATTATGAACAAAATTTTATTTTTATTTTTATATAGAAAGATTAATTACAGAGTGGTTTCCATAAACTGATGGTTAAGTGTCTAAGTTACCAAAGTGGTTAGATTGAAGCATTTACTTACAGTTATCTTTCCTCTCGGAATAAAAAGAAAACCCTGATGAGGAAAAGGGGTTATGTACAAGGAAGAAAGGACAACATGATAGCTGGAAGGTGAGAGTGTCCAGAGCTTGTTCGAGCCAGTGGAACTCTGATAAAATATGAGAGGAAGAAGATAATAGAATATGCTCTTTAGGTCTCTCTCTAGAGAAAACTTCTAGGCAATCACACACTCACGAGGAGCACATGTGGAGCAGAGGACGTAATAACCTCTCTCATGGTTGGGAGGAAACCATCAACTCTGCATAAGTGAAGTAGGTACTGTGAACTTGAAAGGATAATTTAATTACTCCTTTTCTTGTTAGAGGTACCTTGTTTCTGGAATAGTTATTGTGTGGAATAGTTTCTGTGTGTATAAATTAGAAAGGAATAAGTTCTGTAATGAATTAAATATTATTTGAAAAGTAGCAGCTATATAGAAAATATTTAAAATTTATAATAGACTATACCCTCCTGCTCTTAGAAAGGAATAAATTCTGTAATGAATTAAATATTACTAGAAAATTATCAGCTATATAGAAAATATTTAAAATTTATGATAGACTATACCCTCTTTCTCTAGACTAGAATACTTCTCTCAGAGGAAACTGTGCTCAAATATGAAAATAACATCTTAATAATGGAACTTGAATAATAGCTATTAATATTGCAAAAGTTATGAAAGAAAGGAAATGACAGTTGGAACAGTTAGTTCCATCCGGAGAACTAACTCGAGACAAAACAGTCTGCCATTGATAGAATGTATATACATAGACTAAGGGTTTGGGAGGAAACACACTTTGTATATAGATGGTCGGGACACCTAGAAAGGTAGATTTATTTTAAGAAAAAGGAAATAAAATAGGTTACAACTAGAAGTAAAAGTTAAACTAAGACAATAAACTCATTGCAGTATGCATTATTAAACAAGAATACAAAGAAGAAGAAACTCATAGAGTATGACCTGTAGTGAATGTAAAAAAATATAGATTATTCTTCCTAAAGGAACAAAATGACAAGAAAGTGTGAATTTGGAAAGATGTAGTATACATATTTAAGTATTATACCGTAAATATTATTTCTTCAGTACTAGCCATACGGAAGTAAAATAATTAACAAAATAAAAATGGTTATACGCACATAGATAAACCCTATAGGGTATACAGACGTAGATAAATCTTATAGGGTGACACCCTGTCGATAACTGCACATATATCTAGAGAATAATAAATTCTTTACCCACAAATAAATACTATGATAAACGTTACATTTACATATAACAAGATAACAATAAGAATAATGTTTACAGTGAACAAAGAATACAGTCAAAACTCAATAAACACCGAATATAGAAATGTTTCTCAGGATCATAATAATCTACAGAATAACATTACAGAGAATTAAGACAGACATTTGGATGGCCGAGATAGAAAATGAAAATATAGGTCACAAGACCAAACAATAAAGACCAAAACAATCCTCAGAGATACAAGAATGGGTATTCAACACCAGAAACAAAATTCGTATTTAAACCAAATAAATTAACTTCTCCGCAAGTCACGGTGGGCCAAGAGTAAATACAAGCTTAAAAATCCTCGTCAGAGACATTAAAGTTTCATATCTTCAGATCATAAGGTGGAACAATTCAAAATAACTAGGATTGGTCTTGACAGAGAGAGATAAGGAAAAAAAAATACCTGGTATTCGAGAAGAAAATGCCATCTTAGGATGGTGAAGACAGAGCCAACCGTATGGTAGATGGTAGGGTTCACAATATGATACCTATAAAAATCATAGACAACAAACATGTCAGACTAAACCCCCTGAATAATTTAGCAAAATATATAATAACGGTCTCATTCTGAAAACTATAACTTGAGACAGATTATACCTCATTACGGAAGCGACCATAAGCTAACACCCTGCAAAGAAAAGAACCCTGCTTTTAAATTTGGAAAAAAGGTAGGCATGTAAGACACAGACTCCATTAAGACCTCTGTAAGCCGTGAAGTTACTTGAGAACACTGGAGTGTAGCCGAAAACGTTTCCTCTAGATCTTGCATAAACTCTGTAAGGGAATGACCACATGGAGAGACAGTGGAGGCCTTGCAACGACATAAGTCAAGCCATCCTGGCTGCAACACATAGAGTTAAACCTCAAATTTACAAAAGAAAACATTGAAGGATATAATGAATAAGCGAGGAATGAGTTAAGCCACATATGGTCAGCCAGAACGGTGTGGTAGGCTTATTACCTTGGTAAGATTTAGCATACAAGAAGGCCGAGCAGAACCATATCTGAGAGCAGAGCTGACAGAGCGCTAGGGGAGAATGAAACAGTTAGTGTTGGGGGGGGGGGGAGGAGGGATAGGGTTACACCCTAACCACCCTTAAGCCAGTACCAACAAGATCACTGGAGATCCAAGGGACGAGAGCAGTCTACCTATTTGCTGCAAGATTGCCTCATGTACGATAAAGATTGGAGGCGGGAGTAACAAGGATGAAACATTAAAAAGCATGTACCATTTTTCATCGAATCGAGGAGTATGGTGCGACTAGATGGCATAAAAACTATATCCAATTAATGCATAATCGAATCAATAATTCAGTCAATTAATGAGTGAATATCATAAATGATTGATTGTAATGCTATCACTAGGGTTTGATACATTACATTATTTAGATTACATTATACATAATCATAGAGTCTACCAAGAATCTCTATAAACTAAGTTAAGTTTCATTTTATAATGACAAAGTACCACTATATATATGTTTGTGTGTGTGTCTGTGTGCTACATTAACCATAACTTTATATTAAGGTTTATAACTTGAAAAGTAAAAGGCTTGAATGCAGAAATAGTTCTATGATAACATGGTAAAAGTAATTTTTTTTTTTTTTTGTAATATTCTAACATTATGAGTAGACGTTACAAGATACTAGTGCTCTAGGAAATATGGTCAAGTAACATGAATCCAACTTTTATGGATTTATGAAGATATCCATTTATCCATGGTAAGATCTGCCTTCCATATTATTGTGAATGGTAAAAAATTATTTTATTAGAAGATTAAGTTTCATAGTTATTTTACAAGTTAGGAACTTAATTTAATTGATTTATTATCTATTTTATGTAAATTTTATTTTTTTACTTGTAAGAATTTATTTTAATCAAAGATGACAAACCAAAATCACCTTTTTGAAAGATAAAAATTTAGTTTAATTGGTTTTGTTGTAATATATATTTGTAAATATATCATAAGAAGATTTTGTCAATCTACCAAATATGATCTTTTATTGTAAAATATATGAAACGTAAAATTATTTTTTATTTGTAAACTATAAAACTAAAAACAGTATTTAACATTTAAAAAAAAAAATTATCAAATATAAAATTTTTATGCAATTGAAAGAAAATGAAAATAACAACATTTTTTTATTTTATAAATAAAGTTTTGTAAATTTCTAATTAAAGAATATGAAAATAACAAAAAATTTAAACATTTGTGAAATAAAATGTTGTAAATATTTCAATTTTTTATTTTATAAAATAAAATTTTGTAAATTTTTAATTAAAGAAAATGAAAAAAAAAAACAAAAAAAATTAACCGTTTGTGAAATAAATTGTTGTAAATATTTTCAATATTATTACTAGTAATGTGTTAATTTATAATAATTTTGATTAACCATTAACAAATATGTCAACATTTTTTACCATTAAAATATAAAACAAAACAAACACATTACCAAATTAGTAACCCCATGTGTGTCCGGTTCCTTAAGAGCAAAGTGGGCAAGACCAAAGTGGACATACATAATACACAGGTTTTTGTATTATTGTTATAACGTGGATTATCAGTCTTCAAATACAAGAGATACCCACAATAGTAATTGTCTTCGGATACCATACGTGCTTTAGTAGTAATTACAAAGCTCGATGTCATTATGATTTTCTTATATTTTACTAAAAATATAAATATTGAATTAATCAAATTTTTGAGAAATATGGATTCTCATAATTAATATTTATAAAATTTAATATATTGTTATTTATAAATTATACTTTTATAATTTTTTTAAAATTAAAAAATTACAAGTTATAAAGTTTAATTAATAGATGAGAAATTAAAAATTATATATATATATATATATATATATATATATATATATATATATATATATGAAATTAAAGATCATATCATAAGGAATATATTTATAAGTAAGTTTTATATGTATAAGAAACTTTGTAGAGATAAAGTACATTAATTAGTTATACATAAAAAAAATTATAATATTCCATGTTTGTTATAATAGGTAAATTGGAACATAGCTTTTTTGAGTGGCCTAATTTGATTGGTTGCAGTAATGTCTTGGTGGCCTATTGGGAGGCTGCCATGTGGTCTAATCACAGGCCACCATGTGGCGCCTCCACATTGGATAAAAAAATTGTTAATGTGTCTGATGCCCTTGGTAGGGATTGCACTGGTGACCTGTTGCAGCAAACTAAAACCTCTACCAACTCTACTACGGGTGTTTCTTAACCCTATAGGTCGTCGCTTTCATTTAAAGTTTAATTATGGGTGCATTGGTAGAATAAGTCAGGCGGTGAGCCCCGAACCCTAGTCGTACCACCCCACAGGACCACCGTCAGAGCAAAGGAGATGGGCTAGGTACAAAGCCCGACCCCTAGACATGTTCACATCTATGGGACTATCGGCGAGCTAATATTTATGGAGAGGGCTAGGAATAAGCCCCGACCCTCAGTCACGATCACCGAACAAGAAATAGGCATGAGTGCAGTTGAGAGGGCTAGGGGACCAGCGCTAATCCTTGGTCACAGAATAGGCCACTTTGATAGTGCAGAACCACTGGCGAAGTTTTTGAGGGCTAACATGGTAGGGGTGGGCGACTAGCCCTGGCCCCCAACCACATCACTACCATGAGACCAATAGCCCGGAGAAAAAGGCGCCATGAGACCAATAACCCAGAGAAAAATGGTAGGCACAGACTGTTGGCCTAGCCCTCAGTCGTATGGCGACCATGTGGCCATATTTTTGTGCTCATGGGGTTATTGAGCATTTAAACGAAGCAAAAATTTGCACCTATTATGAGCGAATTGTTTTCCTCCTGAGTGGATTGAAGGGTAGATTTGTCACTCAATTAGCAGGTTCACCAAATTTGGAGGATGAATATGAAAGGAAACTTAGGAGAGACATAACTTGAGGGGTTTTTTGCCTTTTGAGCCCTAGAAGAGCCTAGGTAGGTGTTTTTTGACATTTTGAATCCAATGGAAGCCTTTGTTCATTGATTGGAGAACTTATGAAAGGAATGTTTGTAGGTAGTTTTCTTAGAGTGCCAGGGATAAAAATTGTTTGGAGCAGCTTTGAAGGCTTTCTATGCAAGGAGGGGACCTTTTAGGGGTTTTCCTGCCTTCGTATGTTATCTACAGTATTTGTGACTTCTATCATACATATTATGAACTTGTCTTTTGTGAGTATGCATTTTTTAGGAAATCTCTCTTTTAGTACTTCAATATGGAATTGTTGTACATGTATGCTCATTTTCAGAGGGAGTTCACGATCTTGATGTGAGAGCCCTTTTATTTTTTATTGTTTCATGACTGACTATAGGTGGTCATTCTTTTTAGAGTGAGATTTATTTGGAGGAGAATTTTTTCTTGAAGGGGAAACTATCCACTCATTTTTCCAACACATTTCATGTACTCATTATCACTAAATTATGTGGAGTGGTCTAGTTTTTTTAGCAGTCCCAAAGATGTAGCCAAAGAGGGGTGAATTCCGCCAACAAATTATGGTTTGTCTCTCTTCATGTTTTCTATATGAGATTCATGTGAATATGTTTTTTGTTTTAAAATCATATGAAAACTAATTCATTATTCTTGAAGAGATTATAAAATTGTTTACAATAAGACGCATTTAATTTCCTTGCAAAGCATCAGAGGATGGTCAATTTTTAAGAAGGAGAATTTATCCTCCAATTCCAGATCTAGAAGTGAAATAGGAAGAAGCTAGTGGGTGTGGGAAATGACACACCCCCAATGATTGTACAATAGTGGGAATCAATATGCTAATCGGGGCCCTTCAAAGAGGGATCAAAGGGAGAGACATAACACCTCTCCCAAACAAAACCCCCAATATTGAGAGTAAAACCACTAAAAAATGTTATGAATTAAGACAAGAGACAATCCCCTCTATAAAATATTATTTGATAAAACAAGACACAATGGTGGTGAATTAATAACGTTATAGAATAGGATAAGGACCATGCAAATCAAATAGCTTAGAAATCCAAGACTCACCAAACTACACCTCATTTTTCAATCTAGTTCCTCTGGCTAAAAAGAAAAAGCCTATAACCATAATACTTTAAGAATAAACGGTGGAACTTCTCACCAAATCAAAATTGTGTGGAACCAAATAGTTTCTCACATAAGCAACGAGGGGGTGTGGGTCTCTTCACATTACATTCCCTGCAATATGAATATCAGAATTACTATGTGCCTTCATCAATAAGAGATACATGTCTTGTCGTTCATGAGAAACTTAGGGGATGCGGTAAATTCCCAACTTATCATTGATAATCAAGCCCCCTCTCTTATATTACTAATGGATTGATTTGCATATATCTCGATCAAAGCATTATTCTCTCTTAAATAATGCAAGAAGTTAACCCTAGAGAGGTCTTCGATACCTCCTTCACCCACTTTTGTATTAAAGCCAAAAGAGTTTTCAATGGAGTAATGTGAACCATACGCCTTGTTACATTATAAAAATCCATCACCACCTTCAAAATTTGAAAACCAAAGTTGATGGAAGCCTCCAAACCTTTCCATAGTGTATATGATTCAACATGATTATTTATTGAAATATCAAGAACTCAAACAAATGCGCTTTCAATTAATCCTATAGATATGTAATAATCGTAATAACCCAAGTTTCTATGTTTTTAATTTGAAAATGAATAAGTCCAAAGGGGAGAGGACCCCAATGGAAAAATATTATGTAGATTATTTTATTTTAAATAAATAAAATGGAAAAATTATGTGTACAATGACTAGATTGAGAAATAATATCTGAAAAACCTAATCCATGAGGATGGATAAGGTGATAAGACTTTCCCAAACCTTCTAGAAAATCCTCGGAAGGACTAAAAAAAGTTACTAAAAATTAGATTTGGAGATAAATATCTAATTTCCCCAAAAAAGAGGAAAGTATTGGGAAGAGGTGGAAAAAGCTGGAAAAATGGAAAATACAGCGTTTAAAGTATCTCTGTGGAAGAAACAGAGGGAAAGCCTAGGAAAAACAGGAAGAAAGCATCCTTAATTTACTGGACAAAGTAAATGGAAACAAGCTAGGGAAAGCAAAGGTTAAATAAGCTGCTCCAGGATAGACAAAGGGTTGTCTATCACTCGGGAGCTAAGGTTCCGGCTTAGGGGTGAGTTACGCAGTGAGAGAACCGCACCGTTGGGTAGAAACTAGTCTCGAGAAAATGTTATGCACACCTAACTACAATGCAATCGTTTCATATGAATTTCCACATATGTGTGAACTGACATATGATTAGGAAATTGTTAAGAAAAATGTGAAATTGCTGAGATTAAACTTGTTGATTTCACCTATGTTTAATTAACATTGAGTAAAATGAATTATGATAGGCCTATACATTTAATAGATTTTTCCACAGGAAAAATGCTGAAATCTGTATAGTTGTATTGGCATTGTCCGTTGAGATCCATCTTCGAGAATGTCTAAACCTAGGACTGGTTTAAATCTGAAGATCATTACCTCATAGAGAGTTTATTGTACAGGTTAGTAAATGTAAATGTTATTACTAAACTAATGAGAGTATCCATAGATCCACATGCACAATCTAATGTAAATTTCAGATGTGAAGTAAATATTCTTACTGTTATAACTAGAACTTCCTGTACAATTATATACTACACTATTAATTACAGACGATAATTTTAGAAATAAATGTTAGAAGGACAAACATAACATGCAATAGTCCATCAATAGTGAATAGAAATTTGGAATAATAATGAAAATAAAAAGTAGTTTGGTGTTGGAAACATACGAAAACTACTGTGCATAAATTATGAAAACTAAGATAGTTGTAGTAAAGATGGTAAAATAGATTTTGTTTCTGAAGAACTAGTTAAGAGCAAAGAATTAAAAAGGCACACTGATAGATCTACTATATTTCTGTAACTGATGAAAATTAAGAAATTCAATGTACAAGAATAGTACATTTAGCTAATTGGTACTAAACTGGTTAAGAGATCAGTAAACGTATACATTTATGTATATTATAAAGAAATACGTGAAGAACCTGTATGAATAGAAAATGCATAAATCTGTATAGGTAGGGAATTATTGACTGTTTTCAACTCATGGTATAGTTCAGTAAAAAAATGTAACTTGCATGTGTGCATATATATATATATATATATATATATATATATAAAAGATGATATGAATCTATATATCATTGATATTCAATAATTCAGTTAGCCAAAAAGTTGTCTAGTGTAGTAATAACAACAGATACATAGAATTAAAAAAATTAATGATAAGCACTATTGGAAATGGTGATATGAATAGAACATGAATATACCATTCTTGTTAATATGTCTTAGAGAAATCCAATCATTTGCAGAGAAATATGATTTTGCTTTTAATTTTAATGTGCAAATTTAATGCATACTAAAGATAGTATACAATATAACAAGTATACCAAACAGGAAAAATGTTTATTTCTAATAAAGAAAAATGATACGTAGGTAGAAGAATCAAGTAGCTCGGTTCTCCTTATAAAAAAAATGATAATATAAGATTTAGAAAGAGTATTGGTACATATGTACATGAGTATCCTTTTAAAATTAAATTAAAAGAGTAATCTTGCAGTTCACTTATATTATAGTTAAGATCACTAGCCAAGAATGTCCAATAAATTACATTCTGCCAAATGTGTAATATTGAGTTACAGTCTAGCACTTTTGGAACCAAGTTCAAAAATAAAACGAATCACCCAAATGGGGAATTTAAGCTAAGACTCCAGGCTTGGAATGACGAATTCTTCATGTTGATGAAGGACCAACCTGTATGACAATGAAGGAGCAATTAATCACAGTCAAAAGCTGAAATGGAAAAGGGATGTCGAGCTTGTTTGGCAATGTATCACCGCATAGTTGTTTACCTGTACACAACAATGTCATAAGTTAGCTATACCCAATTTATAATAAGGAAGAGAATTATAAACACTAAATATGAAATTAAAATGTACAATACTTAAAGGATATGGGATATTTATGCTCTCCTCAACACCAAGAATACACATAGAAAGTGAGTAAATACTAGCTTACGGATCGTGGAAAAAAAGAGAATTTACAAGGAATGAACATAAAAGGATTCCAAGTCCTCATGATAAAATTTGGAAATCGGTCACTCAATTTAGCACATGATGCCTACGATATCATTGTAAATTTAATTAATAAAAAAAAGTGAAATTGTTTCAATCTAGCATTAAAGATAAGGATAAATAAAAATCTTAGCAAAGACGCTAAGGATTGCATGGGTTCGAATGCAGTGAAGAATAAGAGCCAGAGTAACAAAACCCTAAAGAAAAGTAGGCGGGAAGACATTCGTAAATGTGCCAGCATTCCTTTCTGCATAAGACTAATAGATACAGATCAATAACAGAAAAAAGAAAAAAAAAATCTGATTGAGGGTTTGGAAAAAATAAGGAGAAGTGATGGAACAGGAAGATGAGAGTGAAATTTCTACATAAGTAAGCCATACTTGTGCAGAAAGGTAGGAAATCCATCGACGTAAGTGAATTTATGTTCATCCCTTTAACACTCTGAACCTTGTTAAAAACATAATGAAAAATGATAAATGTCCAAATGAAAGATTCGAGTGAAAAACACAATTGATATATAATGGAAACCCTAATAGCTATCTTGATACTCATCGTCCACATGGTTCTATATCTGGGATCCTCCCTCAGATTCATGCAAGAAAAAGCACACCAACTGTGTGAGGTAAACAAGTACCAGCGTAGTTATGTGAGAGCATCTTGAGAAAATCTGCATTGAGATTTTGAAACATAATTTGTTTTTTATAGATGCGACAGTGCCGTTAAATGGCATACGTTACCAAATCATATCCAGAGATCTTTGACAATAGTGCCTTCAATACACTGACCATAATGTACCTCGAGGTGTAAAAATGGTAAGATAGTAACGTGTAAATGAAATACGTTAGCATTTAAGGGATGAGTTGCATAGTGGGGGGTCATAAATAATTCAATTATAAACATAATACCCAAACGACAGTTGAATCATAGTGAATAGAAAATAATAATAAGGTTAGGGGAAACGTATGGATCCATTTTTATAGAAATGAAACCACAACTAGCGTAGTTGGGGTTAAATAAAAGAAATTTATCATTTCACAAGCATGAGTAACATGGTGACGGTTAAGGGTATAAAAGTGGAAATACAAATCGAATGGTATGATGATGATCCATACAGGAGATACAAAATGAATTAAATGGGGCAAATAAATAAATGGAGGTAGAAGCAGAAAACCCATTTATAAGTTTCATGTGATTATAATAAAGATACAAATCACTACATTCGGATTTAAGAGATATTTTATGCTATATATATATATATATGTTTAGTCTTAAAATGGAAAAATGGATATGTAGGTATATATATATATATTAATGGGTCTAGTATGTTCGTAATAGGAAAATTATACACGAATACTTTATTTCTTCCATAATCGGAATTTCCTGATAGAAGACACTACGTATTAGTACTATCACAACCAGAATAAGTCTCTATAAAATTTAAGGGTTGGAAATTATATCACCGACATAATTTCATCAAAGTGCCACGAAAATGTAAAAAGGACGAAATTCCTAGAATAGAAGAAAGGATCTTAATAATACTCAATAGTGACAGATGATTAAAATAGAAAAAAAGAATTATGTTGGAGGAAATGAGAGTTGTTACAAATGGTATTAGAGCATTAGCTAAAACACTGGGCAAATTATGTGCTCATCGCAATTTTATGTCGAAGTTTATGGAATTTGTTTTTTGCTAATGTTAATTTTATGTACAGTGAACAATACTGAAGTATACAGCTGCAAACTATGATTGAAGAGGACTAGTTGTATGTAGATCTAGGTGGTGGAGAAAACACGCCAGATACAAATGCTTCGTTGATGGTTATATTGCACAGAATGCAACGAGAAATGGCACAACTTAAAAGCCACAATGAAAGGCTATCTTTAGCCAGTGAGGAGCAAGACAGACTAATAAGAGAATTGACTTCTCAAAATAGTCAAGAAGGTGAAGATTCCCGAAGGAAGAGAAAAGGAACAGTAAATTTCTTAGAATATTCTGAGGAAGATGAAGCCTTTAGACAATATTCTAGATGGAAGAAGGAATTACAAGGTGAATTCTGGAAAATTAAACCTCCCTCATATGATGGAGAGAAGGCAGAAGATGTTGAAGCATGGCTTTTGAATATGATAAAGTAATTTTAGGTTTACGAATATGAAAGTAACTTAAGAGACAGGCTGGCTATTTATTAGCTGCAAAGGAAGGCTACCTTGTGGTGGGAAGAAACAAAAATGGTGCATGCCATTGATGAAAAAATGGTGAATTGGGAATATTTTCAAGTTAAGTTTAAAAATCGATACTTGAATGAACGCTACTATGACGACAAGGAAAAAGAGTTTCATGAACTTAGATTGGGAAAACTCACGATTGATGAGTTTGTAACCAAATTCACAAATCTGTTACGATATGTACCTTATATCAGAGAGGAGAAGGAAAAGGTACAGAGGTTCTTGAACTGTCTTCCCACTATTTATAAATAAAAGATAGAGTTTGATAACCCTAAGATTATGATGAGGTAATAACCAAGGCAAGATTGTGCTACTAGCAGTTCAAGGGTAAGAGTGAGCAAGGAAAGAATTGGTCAAACAAAAGTGACTTCAGCGGAAAGAAAACCAAACCAGCATATCTGAAGAACTTTGGGAGAAATCACCAACCAAACTAGCATATTTGAAGAACTTTGAGAGAAATCACCAAATAAACAAGTTCAGCAAAATAGGGGAAAATTAAACTACTCAATCACAAACTGGGTCCAAACAAATGGATGGAAATAATAAAAGAGAAGGGATTGTTAAAATGAAAGAACCTTTGAAGTGTTGGGGTTGTGGAGAACCTCATTTTTTGAGGGATTGTCCACACCATAATATCCAGAAAGTACAAGTACTGAGAGAGGAAACTACAGTCAATGATGTAGCAAGGAACATCCCCAAACTCAGTGTTGCCTTAGAAGATCATCAAGCAGAACACAAGTCCACTATGGTCGAAATGGAAGGTATAATTTCTGAATAATCTGTTATAGTTTTAATATATCCAGATGCATCTTTAAGTTATATTAGTCCTCAAATGGTAGAAAAATGTAAATTAAAGTCAGAGAAGTTTCAAAAGTCTTGGTTAGTTCAGTTAGCCACTGGTACCAAACAGAAAGTAACTCATAAGTTACCCCAAACAACCATAAATCTGAATGGATACCAAACAGAATTAAATCTAAAGATTCTGCCATTAGGGTCTTATAATGTACTAGTAGGAATGGACTGGTTAGAAAAACAGAAGGCTATGATGAATTTTTTAGACAAAACCTTACACTGCATTGACAAGGATGGAAAAACTATTATAATAAAACAAAATCCTAAACCCATATCTGTGAGACAAATTTCAGCCATTCAGTTAAAGAGATTTGCTAGGAAAGGGTATCAGGTGTATTCTGTTCAGGTAGAGGAGTTGGGACAACAAGCAGAGGAAAATATGTTGGAAACATTACCAGTAATAAGAGAATTCAAAGTTGTCTTTCCTGATGAAATTCCTCATCTTCCCCCTATGAGATAAATTGATTTTTCAATTGATTTAGTGCTGGTTAAAACTCCAGTTTATAGAGCCCCATACAGAATGAGTACTCCTGAATTAATGGAGTTAAAAATGCAACTACAAGAGTTTATGGACAGAGGTTACATTAGACCGAGTGTATCCCCATAGGGAGCACCAGTGTTGTTTGTGAAAAAGAAATACAGAACCTTTAGAATGTGTATCGATTACCATCAACTAAGTAGGCTGACAATAAAAAACAGATATACATTGCCCAGGATAGATGATCTCTTTGACCAAGTTAGAGGGGTAACATTGTTTTCAAAATTTGATTTAAGGATTGGTTACCATAATTTGAGGATTAAAGATGAAGATATCAGTAAAACAACATTTAGAACTAGGTATGGACACTATGAGTTTGTGGCCCTACCGTTCGAGTTGACCAATGCACCCGCCACTTTTATGTGTTTAATAAATAGTGTCTTAAATAAATACTTGGACAAGTTTGTACTAGTATTTGTTGATGACATTTTTATTTATTCAAAAAGTGAAGTGGAGCATAAAGAACATCTTAGAACTATATTTCAAACTCTCAGGGAAAACAAATTGTATGCTAATTTTAGCAAATGTGAATTTTTCAAAGATAAAATTCAATACTTAGGGCATATAATTTCAGAACAAGGGTTGGTTGTAGACCCAGAAAAGATAAAAGAAATCAAAGAATGGCATGTACCTACTGATGTATCTGTTGTAAGATCCTTTATGGGAATTTTAGGATACTATTGAAGATTTGTAGAGAGATTTTCAGCCTTAACCTACCCCCTTACTTCCTTACAAAGGAAGGGAGTAAAATTTGAATGGACGGAAAAATGCCAAAATAGCTTTGATCAGCTAAAAATGAAGCCTAGCACCTATTTTAAAGATTGTTGACCTAGATCAGGAATTTGTAGTATGCACAGACGCTTGTGGAGAAGGATTAGGGGGAGTACTACTACAAGAAAATATTGTTATAGCCTATGAATCTAGAAAACTTAAAAAACATGAAAAAATTATAGTATTTATGATATTGAGTTAGCTTCTCTAATACAATCCCTCAAGATGTGGAGGCATTACATTCTCGAAAAAAAATTTGTGTTGATGACAAATCACATCAGCCTAAAGTATTTCTTCACTCAAACAAATCTGAATGCTAGACAAGCTAGGTGGTTGTCTTTCCTGAGTGAAATTGACGTGGAGATAAAACATATCAAAGGTAAGGAAAACAAGATTGCAAATGCATTAAGCAGAAATGCTTGGCAAAGTGTAAGTAATATTGGAAGTAGTGTCAACTTTGACTTGGAGGGACTGATACAAGGGGTAGTGAACCAGGGCCAAAACTATGAAAATCCTCAGACACAAATGCTGAAAAAAGAAATAAAGGGGTATAAACAAAATAAAAAAGGGCTAATATGCTACAAAGATAGATTGTACATTCCTATTGTAGACTCTTTAAAGAAAGAAATTTTGGATGAATATCATAAAAGGCCCTATTCCGGACATCTTGGATACCAGAAATTACTCATAACCTTAAGAAAGAACCTATTTTGGTCTGGAATGAAAAAATATGTGGAAATTTACTTGGCTAGATGCATTGAATGTCAACAGGTAAAGGTTGAACATTAGCATCCAGCTGGGTTGTTGAGTCCTTTACCCATTTTAGAATGGAAATGGGAAACTGTTTCCATGGATTTTATTACTGGTTTACCAAGAACCAAATATCATCATGACTCTATCATGGTTGTGGTGGATACTTTGACAAAAGCTACTCATTTTATACCTGTACATTCTACCTTTGGAATAACTCAAGTGGTAAATGTGTTTATGAAGGAGATTGTGAGGTTACATGGTGTTCCTAAAATGACTGCCGCAGACTCTATGGAACCCTTAGTTAGACTCCTAGAAGGGGTGAATCATTTTAACACATTCATGGACTTTTAAAACTTTTCATTAAACTTTATTAACACCTTCATTTCATGATCAACATAATGTGTGAGCAATCTTTATTTGTGAGCATCAATTAATCAGCAGATTAGATAATGTACCAGTAGTCTTAATATGTTAGCAGCAAGTATTAGCAGAATAGATATACCATATCAACACATAGACATCATGCACATAGACACCAGATATAAGTGGAAACCTATAAAGGGAGAAAACCACATCTTATTATTGTTGTGATGCAAAGGCAAGCTCCAAATCCCTCTCACCATCGATTTTCTCCGATGACAACAACCTGCTGTGAGGATCCCCACCACCCTACAAGCTACAACCTGCAAGGAAGCACCAACTCCCATCAATTTTCTGCAAGCACCAACCTACAGGAGGCTCCAACCTCAGTCAGCTACAACTGACATTTTATCAAGCTACAAATTGATGTGGAAGCACCAACTCCCATCAGTGTTCTGCAGGCACCAACCTACAGGAGGCTCCTACCTTAGTCAGCTACAATTGACATCTATCAAGCTACAACTTGATAGGGAAGCTCCAACTTCCTTACTTTTTCAAAAGAAAAACACTTGCTGATTTACCTTGGATATCAGCTCTGTTCTGTACCTTATATTCTTGTACATCACCTCATATTCCATAAATTTCTCGCATCATCTTTTTCTTTCTTCTCAGATTCTCTATCATCTCCTCCTTCTTCTCTACCTCACTGCTTGAATTCTACATTCTCTAACCTCTTATGCATATCAAAGTGATATCATTTATAGAAATTTCCATATGACTGTTAGCATTCCTCAGGGAATTTGAAATGGACAGCCATGCCTCTTTGCCTTCTGCCTTCTCATTTCTTTTACCGGCTTACTCAGAAAAATATACTAATTTGTACACATTTTAGTTTTACAGTGGAGTTTTGTTTTCCTACCAGAGACTTGCCAATGCATCACAAACAATATAAAATAATTAAAAAACATTTACATTCACATTTTTAGTTACATATATAAACTTCACTCAGCCCTTTTTCTGGCCTTTGGATTTGCTGGTTTTGTCTTTTCTGCTGCTGTTGAGTAACTGTTCTGCATACTTCTGCTGTTCACTGCAACTCTGTTCACCTGTGCATGTACACCTGTCAAACCACAATTTCATTCCTGTGCATATTAACCTGTTCACTGTAATTGTGTATCTGTCTTTGGAATAATCGCACTTAAGCCAATACTTTCATTTATGTTCTCTACAGTTTTATTAATCCAAATTTTAAACCTCAGTCAATACACTTATGAGTATTCGAATCAACTTTCGACCTTGATGGTGGGGCCCCTACTTACCCACATATTATTTTGACAGTGCAAATGAAATCCGCTTTCTAATTCATGCCCAATTTTATTTCAGTCTGGGAAACTCATAACCTTTTAATTTCTATGCTTCTGAAAATAATGTGCTTCCAGTTTTACCCAGATAAATTTAAATCTCGTAGACTCTATCATTATGCGGAAGCTTTAATTTTTGCTTCAGACCTGGGTTTTACAACTTTATGGTTAAGAACCATATGCTAACATCCACCTCACAAAGATTCAGATCAATCAATCAAAAATTTGGAACAAGACTTAATGTATTCGGGCCCACAATATCTAACTTATCTATTTGCCAATGCGATGAATTAACCAATGGTTATAAACCCAAAAAATCAACCCAGATTCAAATTTCTCTAGCGATGGTTCCGATGCGATTAATTGCAATCACAAATTTTGATGGTATGTTTCGATGTTCTATTTTAACTCCAATGTGATTGATTCCTTTGCAAATGTTCCGATGCGATTAATCGCAATCGCATCCTTCGATGGTATGTTCTGATGTTCCGCTTTAACTCTGATGTGATTGGTGAGGGTCCCACCTTATAATATTTCGCTTGTTTTAAACCCAAGGTATCTCCATTACGCATATATAAGTTTATATAAAGCCACATTATGACTCTATGGTCCGGTAACGTATATTACATCGGATATCAATCTTCGTGTGGGTTAACACTTTAACAGCCCACCATATGATAGTATTTCACATCCAGGCCCACAACTCTAATCAAACATATATATCGTTTAATTCCGCAACCATACATATATATATCGGGCCTTTCTCTGTATGGAGAATTCTCTTCCTTTTATATATGATTATGAAATCATATGTTGAAACCCACTTGTTCCAAAGTCCACACCTTTAATTCATTTCCAAATGAAATGCGCCCTTTGAACAATCTAGCCCAACAATCCTTGGATTAATCACAACGCACTATAATAATGGCCCATCTTACCTTTTACGCATATATATATGATGTGCCAGCATATAAACTCAATTATACAAGGTTCGACTCTGTGTTTAATTAAACTAATCCAACACATTAACTTCCGACTTAACACTTGTGATATTAATAAATGATTCGAAACCTTTAGACAAACCCGCAAGCGCTTATAACATTTCAACCATGGCTTATAACGTTAACACGACGTTTTATATTGCATTGCGTTTCACGGGCCCCACACATAACTATTCAATAGTGTTAAAACTGCCGGCATACCTTGGCTTATCCTCCGTGCAAGTCACCACGTGACTGCCGTGTGATCTCCCTCTCTCCAGATCGGACGATGCTCATCGGTATTGTGTTTTTTCAAAACCCGAACCTTAACACACAAGACATATGCGATGTGAGTGGTATTCCCCAGGCGACGTGTCCCAAAAGTATTGGATCACGTTTTTTTTGAAGCGGTTTCACCTCCGACCAAAAGCTGCGCGATGAGGGCTGTTTTGGTTTCACAAAACCACTCCGGGACTGGAACAGTAACTAATCGAGTCTCCCACCATGGTTAACGCCTTCCTTCGCATGAACTCCGTCTCATTAAATCTGTGGTTAATACTTCAACAATATCGTTCAACAAATAAAACACAAGGTTATTTACTCCAACGGACTGGGCTATTACTTTCGACAGAGGTTCAATGTTCTTCGGGAAAACAAAGTATGACATGGGTTTTGGTTTCAATAGAGATTAAATATTTTTCGGTAGACAGAGCACAATGATGGGTTCTCTCCTCGATAGAGTCCTATATTCGACCTCTCTTAGGATTCAATACAACATATTCAATTTCGAGCGCTGAGAGCTTGAGCTCCAAGATAGACAAAGTTCAACACCGACCCAACCACATTAAGGATTAGGGATTACCAGGTTGCATCCTTCACAAACTCAAAACCTCATCCAATCTTCATCGAAACCTTCACACAGGGGATTATACGCTTTCAATAGAGAACATGAACGCTATTAATTTAATTCTACACAGGTGCATATAACAACCCTTCCCTGTATTATAACTAGCAACTATAAATCGACCTTCCTCAGATTCTCATACAGACTAAACACCTTCGAATTATACACAGAGAGTGTAGGTTCACACACATTCATCTATCAAGTCCTTAACCCAAATTTTAACCATACAGGTTCTTCATGCGCTCACTTCAAAACTTCTAGCTGGCCAGATCTTCAATCTGATGGCCTTCTACTACATTACTCTGTCCCTAACTCTTCAGATCTACAGGTCTGCTATCAAGTGGCCTTTTATGCTTTCTTACTGCTACCTCTCTGCTACTTTTCTTCTCTCTTTGCTACCTCTTCTACCTCTCTTCTTCTTTGCTGCCTCTACTACTTCTTTGCTGCCTGTGCCTCTCTGCTACTTTGCTTCTCTCTTTGCCATCTCCTTTGCCATCAATGACAACATTTCCAACACACTTGACTTGTATTTATAGCCATTCGAGGGTGTCCAATTTCTCTTTTGGGCTGACCTATCCTTACGTGAACATATGGCATTCAATTCAAAATACACTTTCTCTTGTCCAAATTAAGTGCTTCAATAGTCAAAATTGGTCCTCTCAAAAGGATGAATCTAGTACCATGGTTGGAATTTGTCACTAAGCTGTTAAAAATTAACAAGGAAGTCCTCCAATGTGATCACTAGGTCAAGCTTAGGATAGCAAAGGGTTAGAAATGATTAAGTTCTCAAATTTTTAAGTGTAAATGACCCTTAAGAAGATTACCAAATATAGATGTTCAAGATGGCTTCCAAAGATGAAGCTAGGGCTTGATTTTTCTCGCAAACCGACCCTAGGAATTGCTCCAAACTTGGAGGATCACAAGAGGAGACACCAACATAGTACCCTATCCAAGTGGTTTTGTAATATCACCCCTCTAATGCAATTCACAACAAACCCTAACTACCCGTCTAGAATAGAGGTTGAAATTTAGAAAAAGGAGATAAAGAGAAGGATAAGGAAGGTGACCACCAAATTTTGGCTTAGCACTTAACCTTGGGTTATGGAGTCTATGCGATTTGAAATTTGGACGAATTTGTCTTCAAAGAGGCTAAAAAATGATGCCCTAACACCTAATCTTCAACAATTACCCACCAAATATCTATGGACTTTTATGGAATAAAATCAAATTTTAATACACTAGGAAAATTCATCTAATTTTTATTCACTAATTAACATGCACAAATTTGAAATCTAACAATTTTTACAATGATATTCAATAATTAGGACACAAGAAGAACTAGCTAGTTGCAAAATTCCACACATTAGACATTATTCAATGGAAAATTCTTCAACAAAATCCCTTACAATATAACAAAAGATATATCCAATCCAAGATCAAGATAGTGGCTCCAAGAAAGAACAAGACTTCAGTTTCCAAATATATTGAAATGCATAAAAAAGAGCTCCAATAAACATCCAAACAAAAGTGTGAAATTCTCAAGAGAGAGATATCCAATTGTGATGATGATGTTTAATACAAATGAGGGTTAGCCTTATTTAAACGAGTCTCTTCTAATTCGAAAGAGCCTAAGATTCCCCTAAAAATATTTTAATATGAAAAATGACATAAATTTGGTGAAAAACCCACCAAATAGCTCATAAAGTGTAGAATAAACGATCCAAAATTAAGTGAAAATGATGAAAAAATGGTGTAGGAGGGTCACTGGAAATCCTAATCGAGTCCTTAAGGTGCCATTATGAAGTAGAGGGCTCCATGAATGATGGTCAAGGGCATGACCCATTTATCTCTAAGTAAAACATCATGTGGTGCTCTAAAGTGGCTCTGGGAACAAGTAGTGTCCTCATGGGTCTCTTGGTGTAAAATACTCTTGTAGACTACTCCAAATGAGGGAAAAAAATATGGTTCTTTCCCTCCCATGTCTCAAGGATAATACAAACCTCCTCTAGGCCTCGAATCAACTGCCAAATCCTGTATACAATGTTAAAACAGTTGGGGGCACTATTGGTCCAACTGCATCATTTCACATATAATGTGGGGAAATGAAAAATTTGTTGAAGGTGTTGAGGTTTCCCATGGCATGAGATAATTCTCTATCACATGATGGAAACCCATGGCCCCTCAATGTATCCCCTAAAAGTATCGATATGGTCCTATGGTTGATCAAAATCTGTATCAAGGGAAAAATTTTGCCAAAAAATCAAATTGCCCATAATTACACCAAACTAGAACGACTGCGGCCCATTGCTAGGAATCTAGCACAATTCATTTCACTCAAAAAAAAGTCTGTATGAGGAAGTTAGAGCCCGCTAACCTCCGTTCAGAACGTGTGAAATTAAAAAAAAAATGGTCAAACAGGTTCAAAGGTAAAATTTGGGTTTTCTCCAATTTCACCCAATGACACTGTGACATGTGTCACTACACGATTCATAGGTCAAGTTTTGAAGGTGAATTTTTTTTAAATGGTTGCTCCTAAGGTTGAATTTGATTTTTTTTTTAATGAATGGACATGCCAACCAGAAGCTGATATGTGGTGCATCCAGGGGCTGCCACGTGCCCCCTCTGCTGATATGTGGTGCATCCAGGGGCTGCCACGTGCCCCCTCTGGTGGACCCTATCCAAGGTCAAACTGAAAATTATATGCCAAAGTCCAGAATTCATATGCAATGGTCGAATCAATACAAAGTCTGAACTATATCATATATATTGAAAATTTGGCGTATTATTATCAAATCCGAATTAATATTATTCCAAAGTTTCAAACTATAGTGGAGCACATTTTATTTAAAACCAAGGTTTGGAACGTAATGTTATTCGGTGAAAAATTATATGTACAATATGGGCAGAGGTCGGGGTTCGACCCCACGACCTCCCGCCTACGAACGCACCCTCCATACCAATGGGCCATGGCATCAAGTATTAATATACTATGCGGCCAATAAATATTTAATGTTGCACGTTTGATATTGTGGGCGTTTGGAGGGGGCCAACCCCCTCCGCATGAGACCAAGCCACAAGACCAGAGCGAGCTGAGTTTTGTTTGAGCATGGATTAAAGTTTAATATGGGTTTAATTAAAACCCAAACCTTTATATTAGTGCTAATACATTTCTAAATACAAATTAGTATTAAACACACTTTATGCACTAATTGAGTTTATCCACAATTAATTCACCCTTAATTGTGCCGATTATATTAATTAACTCAGAGTTAAGTAAGCGGACTTCCAACTTTGACAGTCCTAACTAGAGTCTTCTCCAGATTTGGAGGAGATTTCCTAGGAAAATTAAATGAAGCATATCTGGAGCAATTTTTGACCAATTTTGGCTCAGGAAGAGTCATTCCTTGCATATTGGCATGTTCTGAATCCATTGGTATAGGTTGCAGAGGTAGAGGAGCAATTATAAAAGTGCTTTTTTGACTTTGAAGAAAAAGAAGCCTAGGGCCACCAAGAGGGAAGGCCATACCTAGATCAGCTGAAGACCAAAATTGAGAGCAAGAAGAGTCATTACTAGGTGATTTTGATGCTATGAATACAATGGAACAAGTGGCAGAGGTGTTGGAGAAATTCTAAAAGTGTTTTTTCCACTTTGAAGACTAAAGAAGCTCAAGGCCACCAGGAGATGAGGTCAAGCCTAGATCAACTGGAAACCATTTTCAGAGATTGAATAGTCATTTTTGAGGTTTTTAGGTCTTATGAATCTAATGGAGTAGGTTGAAAAGCCATTGGAGCACTGCAGGTACATGTAATCAGACATTTAACCATTAATCCCAAGAGGGCCTAGCCAGTTGAAGTAGGTCCATGGAGATGTAGCCCACCAGGGGTGTTACAGGTCAATTTGGGCATCATCCAAAAACATATATGCATATTTATTAGGGTCTATCATACTATAAATTGGTTGCTACATGCCCTAAACAAGTCATCACATTGATGGTCTTCCTTCATGAAAGTTTCATTAATTAGATGCCAGTTGAAGTGCCCTATCAATCCATCAACGCACCCCTAAATAGTTGTAACTTCTTTGTAGAGCATATACTCCCATGCAAGGCTATGTTGTAGAGGATCTAGGCCCACTTTGGAGTGCGTTGGTCTATTGGGAGCGAATTTTTCATTGGATTCCAGGAATCTCCATGACTTCTAATGAATACTAGAAGTTGTTCTAGCTCTCACCTCATATGATAGCCTCAAATTTGGAACCCATGAAGTCATTAAACCTCTTATCCTCCTATTCCCATGAAAAAGGAAACCTCTTCATCCATTTTTAGGAAAACCATTCAATGATTCATTTATTTCAAACTACCTTTATCTAATTATAAATAGAGCACTGAACATAGTGCACAAGAGAGAAATAATTTGTGTTAAGTAGAGTTATGCCGATGAGATATAAAGTCTTGAAGGTGTTGTGCATGTGTTGTGATGCTGTTGGATTGTTGATGCTGGATGTGATGAGGATGGGACTCAAGATGGATGAGTGACAACGAATCAATCAAATGGTTGTACTCTTCGTTCTACTTCATATAAAGGCATTTTTTCCTTTCCTAATGCACGTTTCAATGATGTTATATGTGTATTAATGAGTTTAATTGATTCAAATTTTTTAATTTGAATAGATCATATTGCCTTTATGTTGTTTTCTGTCTTCTTTTTTCCATGGCAAGTATCAATCAAGCAAGTTAATTTGGATTGAGAGTGACTTAAGCGATGAAGGGAGGCAAGGGAAAATGAACAAATTACAAGTAGGCTTCTCTCCCTTTATCTATTCACTTTAAGGAAAAGGTCAGATATCTTTCTTTCTGTTATTCTATGTGAACCACCCACTTAGGGAAAGCATACTTATTCGTAGGTTTGTATTTCTGTAAAATAAATTGGCAACCATAATAGGGATCGATGGATCGTCCCTGGTGGTTTTTTCCTTTTCCATCAACATATAGTAGACTTTACCTGCTTATATTCAGTCAGTTGAATGTGTCTTAGCAACATTAGTGTGATTGCTTGCTTTTTCAGAGAGTCCTCTGGCACTAACACACTGTTGGTCTTGACACAGTGCTCTGCATAGCACTGTTGGCTTAGGGACAGTGCTCTGCAATGCATTGTCTCCCACTTAGGGGTGTGTTGCACCTGTGACCAACCAAAATATATATGTTTTGTCTTTTTCCAATTCATGTCAGTGTTTTCTTGCTGAAGTTTTGAGTGACTGAATACCTCCAGGAACTAGTTTTCCTTTACTCTTCTTGCCTCACTTTGGATTTGTTTGATCAATGTATCTTTTTGTTTTCTTTATCATTGTGAATAGTTCCAAAGTTTAATTTTACATCTAATCAATTCATTATTTTCGAAAATAGGAATTTTCGTTTCAGCCTTCGTTTCTCTTGAAATTTTTGAGTGATTTTTTGTGCATTAGTTTCTTTTTCGTTCATCTAAACTTAAAGGAAACTGAAAAGAAAAGCATGCATTTTCATTTAGGGATTGTGAGTGCTACTTGAGGAATAGTCTAGGGAAAATTTTCATTTATATGTGCTCATTGATGATTGCAAATTATCTGATTTCTCTATCCCTAATAGCTAGTTTTTGATTGTCGAAAATCAATTAGAAACAAATTATTATCGTTCTAATTGCATTCTAGGAATGTTCAATACATCTTGCGGTGAACCTGAAGGACAAACTGATAATCAAGATCAACATAAAATTTATCTGAATTTATCTAAGGAAGCATTGTAACATTAACGATAACATTTAGAGGTCTAGGTTAGAAGATGTGTTCCGACGTCGTTAAACATAACAGTTGTCATTAATTGTATGCGATACATTTCGATTGTGATACCTCATTCCACATACATAAGTATATCAGAGCTCATCCACGTACTTTCGGGTATATCGGGCAGTGTTCTAGTACAAAAAGTATAATGGGATGCTCACTGTGTGGTTTCGCATTAGACAATGCTAATATAGATTGGGCCTCCACGTACCTTCGTGTATATTTGGGAGGACAACTTTAGGTTGCTTACCATCCATAGGTAACCAATTCGGTCACCTTGTACCTATGATACACCGAACACAACATTCGGGGAGATTAACTGCACCCATAATAAGTCCTTGGTTTACTGAGGCAGTATATTGCAGTTCACAGTTGCTTGGTAAACCTTTTGCCTAGTATAACCCTCTTTTTGTTTATTTGTTTTGAATTAAATCAATCAGCAATCGTGGAAGAATATCAACCCCTTCCACGTCATTCGCGTAGGACAACGAATAAACCTCTGTTACCGCCAGAAGCTACTCCTAGTAGATGAATGCGCGCTCGCCCTACCGAGTCTGGTACCTCTGTAACTCTTGGTGCTACATCATCAGATATACCAGAGACATCTGATCCTTTGAGTACTAAGACTTGAGTCATTTCGACTAATCCCGGTTTATCTGCTACTATCGAGACAAAAACCTCACAGTTACCCGAGGACACTAAAATTCAATCTAGTGAAACGGTGAATCCTGAACCCGAGCTTGTTCAACTGGAAGTTGATCCAGTAGTTGACCCCGACGTCGAACAAAAAGAAGTTGCTCCAGTACAACTGTATGATTCTCAACCATCCGTAACCGTCGAGTCTTCCTCTTTACCGCAAATTTTACCGCTTGAGATTTATCTCGGACCTGACGGTGAAGTGCTTCCACCTGGTTTGATTTCGATAGAGGAAGAACTTTAGGAAGTGACAACCCCTTCGACCCACACTCATTTTGGGCCAGAGCTTCATTTATATCAGTCTTTTTTTCATTTGACCGACTCTTCTTCCGTTGATCCTTTTGACTCTCAAGTTCCCATATATTCTTTAGAGTATTTGTTGGGTTATTTAACCATGAAAGAGACAATATCCTAGACAGGGAAAATTTTAAGGATGGAAAATTATCTTGAAGTTTAAAACATTGGCGAATCTCACTAATCCCTAATATGCAAACTATAAAATGTTTATTGATGTATTTGTAAAATTATTCAAATTTATAATGATTTTATATATGATCTCTATATAATGTTGGCAATTTTTAAGGGAAAATAGTTTTATATTTTAAAGTTTAGGCGAATTATTTTTATAAAAAATGGAAATTGGTGAATATTTTATTGGGAAAAATCATGGAAAATTAGCCCACCTGTGAGTATTAGCCCCTAAAATTTTCCATGATCCTAGACTATACCATCTGTTATGGCTGTGTCGTCATCTATTATCTCTTCGTCTTCGATGTTTTCGACGACACCCGAGGAACATCTGTATGGTGGTCCATCCGTCCCACTGGGCTACCAAGCTTTAAATGGAACCTACTCTGGTGTATACTATAGTCCATGGACTTCACCCATGTCATTTTCTTAGATTATATCCGGTTCATCTATTACGAGTCATGAATGGTCTTACCCTCAATATCAGGCGGGTCCGTCTAAGTACCATCCATCTTATCCAATATCTGTTGGATACCCTTCATATGAAAGTCAGTATGTGAAATATCCCTATACTCCATATGATGGGGGACCACAAATTTTTGGTATATATGGTAGTAATCTGTTATATTTAGGTCCATCATATGTTGGAATTCCTATTTTCCAATGGCAACATACTTTTCTTGTTCAGCCCCAAACGGTTGCATATCAATATCAACCAGTTCAACATGTCGCATCTGTGCCTACTATGCCTATCATTTATTCTATGGTTGTTGGTCAGTATGCAGAAGCAGGTCCTTCGACCCCTAACCCTAAAGTTTCAGGTCTATAGACTTAGCCTTCCAAGGCTGCTATTTAACAACCATTTGTATCGGGAATTTTGCAACCACATGCTAGTTTACCTTTGTCACAGGCTTCTGCTAGCCCTGTATATTCACAACCAGGTCCAAATTATCTCGACGGGCAAGCATTTTATCAGATACCATGGTAGCCTTAGCAACTATTCCTATAGTATCAGGATTATCCAGGACTTGGTCAGTAAATCTACCCCTATCTGGGTTACCAACAACATAATCCATTTGTTGGTATGCAAAGGCCTACTACTCAGGCGATTCCATCTTATCCTAGTTATGCTCAACCCGACCTTAATCGACAGTTTCCATTTGTTGCAACATTAGAATTACCAGATTTAAATCGGCTCACCAACGATCCAATTCATTATTTACCTTGGTGGTCGGTGATTCCACATAAATTACCCTCGGACATTCCAAAATTCAATGGAAATTCTGGGAAGACCCCTCTATGCATGTCATGACTTATCATTTATGGTGTTCATCAAACTCCTTAAATGATGATTTTGTTAGATTGCGTCTTTTCCAACGAACGCTTACTGGTCCTGATATGAAGTGGTACATTGAATTACCATGAGCTTCATTTGACAACTTTACAACTTTAGCCACTACCTTTTTAACCCACTTCAAGTTACCCATCAGATATGAAATTGGAATGGAACTTTAACCAGATTTAAACATGTCAAGTGTCAGTTTTGTCATACTGCCATCAATGATCAAATTTTCTCTTTTGTATTTGCATAGTAGGAGTCCCACACCATAAATTTTCACCATTCCATTAGGTCATGGATTCATTGATGGTAGTGGTTTTTCATCAATTTTCCCTCATGAAAAAACTTGTTGATTCCTCTCTCTATGGTCTTCAGTGATGATTCACTTTCACTCCCAATCCATATTATTAGGTCATAGGATTGGTCTCATTAGGTTCTAGGGTCTCATCATGGTCAAATTAATGAGTCAAGTGTCAATAAATATCAGCAAGGTCGTGAGGAGGTCAAATAAACTCAAAGGCACAGTATCTGGAAAAATCAAAGAGTAGTTCTATTAAAATTGATGTAATTTTCACCTCAAAACATGGTACTTTGCTTTTATTATTATCTTTTATGTAATTTTATGTCTTCATATGTAATAAGTTGAGTTTCAGAAGCTACTATCTCCACAAAGCCACCACCCTGCTTTTCAAAGGTGATTTCCATAGTATTTTCAGTGCATAATCATGTTCTAAGTATATCCATCAGAAAGAGCCTGGAAAGAGCTTTCCAATGATATATTATACTCTCAAAACTGACTCCTCGAGTGAAAAATATGCCTAAGTGAACAATAGTCCCCAATAGCCTAACCTTACCCCTTTTCTCATTTGTCCCTTAGACTTTATTTCATATAATTTTAAATTTTTTCATTATAAAATCCTTTCCCTCCAACCTGATCGCATCCCTTTTCTCCTGATCCGATCGCACCCTTTTCCCCCGATCCAATCGCACCATTCAAATCGCATACTTCCAATTAACCCTTCCCCGATCACAAATCTCCAATGCGATTGACCCCGCCCGATCACATCTGGACCGTTGATCTGCTCAGCGATTCGACGGCCCACATCCGATTGTAATCGCTTGATCACATCACAACTTCGCAACATTCCCAAATTTGTTCTCGCTCCTGTGATTTCTTCCGATGCGATTGACTCCCGCCAATCGCATCTCCACCGTCGATTCGCCCTTCCGATCGGATGGCTCACAAGCCATCGCACCATTGCAATCGGCATTTTCGATGATACATTCCTCCACGCTTTTTCCCACCGATGCGATGAATCGCATATCGCAATCGGTAGTTCCTATAAGTAATTTTCCTCCGCTCCCCTTCCCGATTGTGATTGAGATTCCTCCCTTGGGTCCCACCTTAAATCCCTTCCGCCTTTTCAATGAAAAATGGTTTTTCCCTTTGTAAAGATGCGGAAAACTCATTTTTATTTGTTTTAAAGGGATTTTTCATTTACACCATCGGACATCGCTTTCCCTCGCTTATCCCTGCACCTCTACTGTATTACTCCATCGTACCCACTTCCATCGCATCGCAAGTTATCAATACGATGTGCCCATTCCTCTTCTGCTGCGATTTTCGATTTGCGATTGCGATTTTCCCATGAGACTCCCCCTGTACACTATCACATCGCAAATATCCAAACGCATCGCTCCATTATGTGATACACCTTCCCCCCTCCCGATTGCGATTTGCGATCGCAACTTGGGCCCACCATCCTTTCCTTTTCTCTTTTTCACCCGAAAAGGGGAATTTTCTTCATTTAAATGGAAAATATGGATTTCAGTGGTTTCAAAGGCATTATTCTTCGACAGTTGGTTTTTTTTCAAAGAGTAAAGACAAAGATAGTGGTCAAAGGCTGTGAAATAATTATGAACCAAAGACATCTACAACAGCGATGAAAAAGGGATCTGTTCTCCAGACTTCCTACTTTCATTCATTGGGTGTAACACAAATCCTCAATATGGTCAAAATGTATTGTTTCTCCTTCTTTTCAGGGGCAAATTGTTGTTCTTTTTCCTATGTTCAGATTTTGGTTTCTGGGTTGTTGAAACAACTCCTTCTTCTGTGGACCTACTCCCCTCAATATCTGTCTATTTAATGTAATTTATTCATCATTTGTAAGGGGGGAATAAAGTGTGGAATAAGTTGGAAATCACTGAGGACACTCTGCGCTCCATTTGTAACAGTTTGGCAGGGAATTAATAAAGAAATGCAGCACTGATTTGTGGGATCCCTGTGGTATGGATTTTAGCATTGTTCTTTCCTTTGTGTTCATCTGTTAATTGTTATGTTTACCATTCATTCATATCTTTGGTTGAATGATTTCAAGATAGATAGGTAGAATCCATTGTATAATGCTCTGTCTTGGGAAATCATTCAATACTTTATGTTTTATGCTGTTTGAAAAGGATCCATCTCCTATGCCCTTTTCAGCTTCTCACCAGTCTTATACATTCCATCATCATTTAAACTAAGCTGTTAAAATCCCTGCCTACCTTGCCCCATAGAATACCCTGTATCTCTGATTTAATTCCCAAGTTTCAAACTGCCTAAACCCATCTGTTCCATACAACCCTCAGATTTATAAAAAAAAATTCAAATTATTATACCTAGCCTAAAATCAGTTTGCAGTTATAATTCATTGAATATTTTTCACGGAGAGAGCCCTCTCCTGACCTTGTAGGGCTAGCTACAAGGCTGAGCGTGGTTTGAGGTTACCCTGATTTGCCTTTCTTTAGCCTAAGGTTCAAATTAGGTGCTAACAAAACATACCATTGCTACTCATATATCAGATCATATACATGAGTGGCGTCGTCATCGTTGAATGGTTAAGACATTTTTTCTTGATCAACTTTTAGCTGAGTGGTTTATTAAATCCTTTTTTCCATCTATCACCGAGGATGTGGCCAAAGGCAATGTTGTCACTGAAGAGAAAGTCATTTCTCATGCCCAATACCTGGATTTGATTTACACTCAGTCTGGCACGCTCTACGAAAATATTCCAAACATGCCGCGACCAAATTTCATTGTTCCTCCTGCTCCATCTGGTCAAGACATTCATGTCGGCGATGGTGTGATTGGTTCTGTTAGCACTCCGGTAGCAAGTTGACTATCTAGTCCTACACTTGTTGTTTCAAATCAAAACCCTACAGCATCTGATCCTGCATCTTCTTTCGAAACCCATGCCGTGTCATCTGACAAAGGAAAAAGTGATAAGAAACTAGGAAATAGGAAGAAGGGGAAATACAAGAAGAAATCAAATTCACCCCGCAGGAAAAACCATCTGATTCATCCGGTTATTTTCAGAAACCTCGTCACCCTTGCTTGATATGTAATGAGGAGAATTTTACACAAGATTTTCCTCACCACTTAGAAGTCCCAAAGCTTCTTAAGACTTCTATCACATTTGTAGTGTTGAAAAATCCTTTTCTGAACCTGGAAACACATTTGGTTGCGATGGATCCTGCTTCTAGTTCGTAAGTGCTTATGTTATCCGCTACGAAGCCCAAAAATGATGTTTTGGTAGCGACACGAAGTAAAGATTACAGTAATCCGTTGTCATCATCCAATGGTCAGGCTACAGATCAACCTACCACTTCGACTTCCAACTCATATGAATAGGCTCTACTGCCTATCCTTCTAGAGTTAACAATAAAGTCACCGAAGTGAGTAGTTCACAAATCGACATTCAACCCTCGTGCTCGTGTAGCTAAAAATTATAATGTAGTAGAATATCTGGCTCAGTCACCTTCTGCTATGTCAACGCTTGAGGTACTTCAGAATTGTCCCTCCCAGAAGTAGGCTTTGTTGTCCGTGATCGGTGGAATTGATAGGACATATTCAATTCTTGTAGTCTTTAATCACGCGAGCTACGCGCCAAAATTACCAGCAGAGTGAGAATTCTTGATTCAAGTACATGTTTTGAATCACCTCATTCATCACACTATCATTGATGAAGGCACATCTACTTGTATCATGTCAATAAGTTGTTAGAATTCACTTGGCTCGCTGACTTTGTCACAATCACCTATGATGTTAAAAGCATTTGATAGTCGTGCATATAAGCTTTGTAGAGTTCTTAAAAACATGTAAGTAGAACTAGGGGGAAAATCAATTACTGTTGAAGCTGAGGTCATTGAAGGACCCCTTGACTACAACATATTACTTGGAAGACCATGGGTTTACACTATGGCTACGGTAGTATCTACCTATTTTCGTATGATCATCTTCCCCCATAAAGGAGGTATCACAAACATTGATCAACTCTCATTCTTCGCCTCTGGTTCCCAGGAAACTAGAAGCGTTGCTTTATTTCACGAACCCCCACCTTCTCTTTAGAACATTGGTGTAGGACTCTTTAAGGACCCTTCCCTAATGGGCACCTTTTCATTCTCGTCGCCTGTGACATTGGCAGAAATCACACATATAGAGACCTACAACATGATATCTTCCACTTCATCTGACTTAAGGAAGATACCTAATGATTCTGAAGTAGTTAGGTTGGGTGACATCATGCTGCTAAGTCCAATTGAGCTAGCATAGCAATCAATTTTCTTGGCTTATGCGGCGAATCCAAATCCATTGTTGCCGAACTTTTGGGTTGATCATTCTTCAGATTTTGGTACTTATTTTGATCCATTTTCACGCATATTCTCGACTGATGAGAGCATTATGGAATCCATGATGCCGGAAGAAGAACCATGGGAATCATCACATCAATGATCCCATATTCCATATTACAGTGAAGATAATCCATCTAAAGTATATCAACCTATTGTTGTTGATTTCTTGACGAATATTATTCCTATCCACGTCGTCGATTCTGAGTGAAACCCATCGAATATCAAAGAAATTATTTCTATCAATATTTTGACCAAACCAGGTATTGTAGAAAACATTCATGTTGGTGCATCTTGTTCCCTCATTTAAAACTTGACACTTACTGCGCTCTTTTTCATGAATTATGAGATGTATTTTCTTGGTCATATGAGGAGATGCCAGGTATCGCCTCCAACATTGTTGAACATGAGATTATAATGTATCATGATGTTAAGCCAGTGAGACAATGCCTTCATCCCATTCACCCAAATAAAGTTGTCGCCATTAAAGTAGAGGTTGAAATTTTTTTGTGTGCTAGATTCATTTACCCTGTTCTGCTTACCAATTGGGTATCTAACATTGTTCCTGTCATGAAGGAACATGGGACAATTAGAGTGTGTATCAACTATTGGGATTTTAATCATGCTTGTCCAAAATACAACTATCCAACTCCCTTTATCGACCAGATTATTGATGAATGTGCTAGATGTGAAACATTTTCTTTCATGGATGGATTCTCCAGTTACAATTAGATTAATATTCGCCCTGAGGACCAATATAAAACAAATTTATTTGTCCCTGGCGCACATTCACCTATAGTAAACTCCCTTTTGGTTTAAAGAACGTTGGGGCCACATTCCAGAGGGAAATGAATTATGATTTTCATGACATCAAGCACATAGTTCAACCGCATCTAGATGACTTACCTGCACATTCATGGAAACGAGCTAACCACCCTCTACATATGAGAGAAATATTTTTATGATGTCGTCACTATAAAATACGCCTCAATCCGCAAAAATGTGTGTTTGGCATTGGTTATGGTTGTTTGCTTGGATTCATCGCGTCGAAAGACAGAATTCGGCTTAATCCATTGAAGGTCCAGGTTATTCTTGATTTGCCAGCTCCTTCCAATTTGCTTCAGTTACAAAGACTCTAAGGGAAGGCTAACTTCCTAAGGAGGTTCATTCCCAACTACGCCGAAATGGCTAAAGGATTTAACCGACACTTGAAAAATGGGGTACCCTTCCATTGTGATGCGTTAGAGGAAATTTTAGTCTAAAAGTGGCCTCCTAAGGAAAAATCAAGAAATTAATAAAAAAATTCCATGTAGACATTTTTTTAATTTTATTTTACTTTTATCTATGTTCCACAACATTTATTAACACAAGATTCAATAATTTTTTGTAATATATTATTTCTAATTTTTTAATTTTATCAAAATCCCTAAATACATGGCACTTTTATTAAAATAACTCTCTATATATATTTTATATTTAAGTATAACTATCTATATTTATATTTTATATTTAATTGTGTATATATAGTTTATATTTAACAATTTTTTTGATGTTTTTTTAAACTATATTGACTATTGAAGCCATGATTTCACCCCAAATATTTTGTTTTGTCATAATCCGGTCATTTTTCCTTTCTAGAATACATTTTTTTCACTATTTAATTATTTTATATTTAACTTAAAAAAAAAAACTATTTAACTATTCTATATTTAATTATATTTCACTATTTAAATATTTTATATTTAACTATATATTTATATTTTTGGAATTTGGTAATTTGTCCTTTTTGGAATTAACTATATTTTATTTTTAACGATTTAATAAATTTATATTTTACATTTTATATTTAACTAACTTTTAATTATTTTTTTTTTGTATAAGTCAGTATCAGTATATTATATTATGAAACATTGATTACAAAAACAGCTGCAGGTTTGGGAGCAACAACAGAAAGCTCCACAGGCCGGCGTCATGACGCCCAGACATAAAGACTGAATGAACAAAGACTGAGACCAGCCAGGCATTGATCTAGCGAGACACCTATAGACCAGAAACAAGACTCGGGTGCACCACACAGGGTTACCCTATAGACAAAAGACAATTACAAACAAAAATATAGCCTTCAGAGGACCCTAACACATACCCGATTCCCCTAGAGCAGACTTACAAAACAGATTATCATCAGTATATAGACGCAGACTGAACATAGGAAAGTAAGAGAGAACCAAAAAAATTACTGAGTGGGGGTTGAAGCCCCAGAATGACCAGCCACGCTAGGGTCAGCTCCCTCCGCATCCTTCGCTTGAGTCCTGGGCTTGAAGCGCCGGATTATAGTGTTTTGCGTTTCATCTGTAGGCATCTCAATGGAGACATTAAGAACATGGCGAAGATAAATTTCAAAGCGCCGAACAAAGTTGTCCATCGCCTTGCCATGTCTGCGGAGCTCCTCTGTGAGCGTGTTGAAGGCCATTTCCATCTTGTCCAAACGTGCTGTATTCCTTGCAAAAGCCATGGAGTTAGCAGCAAAAGTTTCTTTGATCTTGGCTCCCTGCCTGACAAGGGCCTTCGCGAGCATAGTTTTCATTTGCCATGCCACTGCTTGGGTTTGAAGAAATTGTGTATGCCGAGTCGAGGGGGTTCCAGGGTCAACCAGCCAGTCGACTTCCTCGCTGATGGTGTTGTCGTCTGTTTTAGCCTGGGCTACTTCCACCTCTTCCTCTAGTAGCTTAATTGTTTGTTTTCCCCATTTGGAGACCGAGGCTTCGTAACCGTCTTTGGCACGTTTGAGGGCCTGCGATGCTTTGATGCTGCGTGGGTTGATATCCGCCATGGCTCCCTGCTTAGAGAAATCTGAGACAAACCTAAGAGGAGCTGAGTGTAACCTGGGCACCAGAGCCGGAATGCTCACCACTGAAAGATAGGAGATCAGACTGAAAGAGCCCTTGTGACCCGAGAACTGAATAAATAGGAGGTTGGGAAGATGGGTGATGAATGGTGCAGGAGAATAAATCATGGTAATGAAGTGTAGTAGATCACCGTGCGATCCGCCACCTGCATCCAGAGTCCTGCACAGAAATTCCCATTCCCAAATCGTGTCGATCACACGCTTAATAGATCCCATTATTTCCTCGTAAGGATCAGATGCTATGTGTCTGTCCTTTCTTATGATGCACTGCCAAATCCCGGAAAAGCCCGGTACTATTAACCAACGATACCTGGTGATGCAATTAATCATGAAATGATTATTCATAATCTAGTTATAATGGGTGGGTTTCCGTCCATCCCCTCGGTATTACCATCCATTAAGTCACGCTTTGAAATGCTATAGCACTTATCCCTAAGCTCCGTATGCGGAAGCACAGTCCAACAGGTGTCCAGTACATCATTCGGGTTGTCAACCGCGTAGTTTGCGAGGTGGTCTGTGAGAGCATTAGCTTTCCATCGCACTACCCGAAGGATTAATCCACCCAGAGAGGCGAGGTGCTGCTCTATGATCTCTGTTACAGCTGCAAGATGCCAATGTTTTATCACTTTATTAGGCTTAGTTCCATTCTGGATTTTCTTGACTGTGGTTATGGCTAGCTGCGAGTCGCCTTCCACAATGGTCATTCTTTTGCCAAGCCGGATCAACAATCTTAGCCCTTGCTCTAGAGCTACGAAATCCGCATAATTGTTCGTAATTTCTCCTAGTTCTCTGCATATGACATGCAAAATTTCTCCCCTGTCATCTCGCAGAACACCTCCCATTCCCGCCGGGCCTGGGTTGCCTTTGTTGGAAATATGATGCAGAGTGTTGTCCTTGATGGCAACCCACTGAATGGAGATGAAGACATGCGACTGTTGACATGTGTTGTCCTTGATGGCAATCCACCTGATGAAGTTATTCTTGACTTGATGGACTTGGTAAATGATGTAAATCTGATGTTTGTTGACAATATGATGCAACCTACTTGATGAAGTTGTGCTTGAGAGAATATGTTCCTGATGAAGAAAACTTGATGTTTCTACAGTGTGTATAGAAGGCAATGAAGAAAGGAATTCAGAATGTGCTCAAAATATGATGAAAAGAGTATGTCTCTTTGTATACGCGGATTGGCCTAGGGGAAGTCGCGTATGCACGCGGAAAATAACGTGCCAAGTCGCGTATGTGCAAAAGCGCTCAAAAAGTGCAAAACCAAGGGTAACCACCATGGTATTGACCCATTGTATTGGGTAATGATCCGCCTAATTGACCCCGTCCAGGTAGTTTTGGGCTCATGGTATTGTTTTGGCCCATGGTATTGAAAAAGGGGCTCATGGTATTGAAAAAGGATAAACCTATATAAGGAGAACAAATTCATTGTGCATAAGATGAGTGTGGGTGCAAGATGTCTGAGCTTGAATGAATACTTCTCTCTGAAGTATATCTGAATGGAAAGGGTTACACTTGAATGATAAATCTGAATGTATGATGCACCAATGATGAAGAAGGGGATCTAGATCTGAATTGCTCT